>SJYC01029029.1:0-39109 GCA_006408675.1 Madoqua kirkii | reverse complement strand
AACACACACAAAAATAAATAAAATTTTTAAAAATACACATTTCTAAATAACCCAAGGGTCATAAAGACAATCTCAAGTGAAATTAGAAAACATTTTGGACTAAACAAAAATGAAAATAGATCGAAATTCATGGTATCTAGTTAAAGTTGTTTTTAGAAAGAAATTTATAGCATGAAATGTGTATATTAGGAAAGAAGGTCTTATTCAACATTCTAAACTTCCCCCTTAAGAAATTAAAAAAACAAAAATAATCCAAAGCAAACAGAACCTAAGTATTAGTAACAAAAATCAATGAAATTGAAAAATCAGAAAATAATAGGAAATCAGAAATAATAATAGAAAATAATCAGAAAATAATAGAAAATTTAAAAATCCATGGAAACAAAACTCAGCTCTTTGTAAAGAATAAATTGATAAACTCTTAGTGAAACTTACCAAGAAAAAATGAAAGAATAAACAAATTATCACTATCAGGAATGAGAGAATGTATCACTACAAACTCTGCAGACATTAAAAGGATAATGGGGAACTACTATAAACAACTCTTCATACATAAATCCAACATTAGATAAAATGGACCAATATCTTAAAAACCACAAACCACCAAAACTCACTCAAAATAAAATACATAACTATTAAAGAAATTTAATTATAGTTTAGAATATTCCAAAAAAGAAATCACCTGGTTGAGATCATTTCACTGGAGAACTCTAACTGAATATTTAAATAAGAAATAATGACAATTCTACACAATTTCTTCCAGAAAACAGAAGAGGAGAAAACACTTCCCAATTTATTTTATGGAGCTAACAGACAAAAAGTAACAAAACTATAGACCAACATCTCTGATGAACACAGACAAGAAAAATCCTCAACAAAACATTAGCAAATTGAATACAGCAATCTGTAAAAAGAACAACACAACATGGCAAAAGGTCTTGGTGTTATATTCCAGGAATATAAGATTGGCTCAAGATTTAAAAAATTAATCAATGTAATATACCTATTAACAATGTAAGTAGAAAAACTTCTATCAATTGATACCAAAAAAGCACTTGACAAAATTCAATATTCATTCATGATTTAAAACAACTCTCAGCAAACTAGGAATGGAAGTGAACTTCAAGCTAGTAAAGAACATGTCAAAAACTACAAATGATGCCATACTTAATGGTAAAAGACTGAATGTTTCCCTTTTAAGACTGGAAACAAGGGAAGGATGTCTACTCTCTCCTCTCCTATTCAACATTGTGCTAGAAATCCCAGACAGGCAATAAGGCAAGAAAAAGAAATAAAAGGTGTGAAGATTGAAAATTAAGAAGTAAAACTGTCTTTATTTGAAGATGACATAACTGTTTGATGAAAATCCTATGGCATCAACAACAACAACAAAATAAAACCTTAATAGAACTTATAAGGCACCTAAGCAATTCAATGAGAAAGGCAAGTCCTTCAGTAAATAGTCTTGTAACTAGATGTGCCTATGGGGGTAAAACCCTACTGCCCATCACCTAGTACACTCAAAAGTTAATTTGAGTTGGATTATAGACCTATACACAAAGCTAAAACCATAAAGCTTTTAGAAAAAAAACTAGGGAAATATCTCTGACATGGAAGTGCATGAAAACTTCTTAAACAGGACACCGAAAGCAATATCCATTAAAGAAAAATTCATAAGCTTCATTGAAATTGCTTTTTCACTAATCAAAACACACTATAAAGAAAGAGAATAGGCAGGTTTCCAGAATATATTAAGAGTTCCTATAACACAACAGCAAAACATAAAAAAATTCCATTTCTTTGGATATATGCTCCGAGAAAAACGGCCCAGAAAGATACATGCACCCCAGCGTTTACCGTAGCACTGCAGTGTTTACAATGGCCAAGACATGGAAACAGCCTGAATGTCCATCAACAGAGGAATGGATAAAGAAGGTGTGGTGTCTATATATTCATACAATGGAATATTATCCAGCCATTAAAAAGAATGAAATAAGGCCATTTGCAGCAACATGGACGGACCTACAGAGTGTCATACTGAGTGAAGCAAGTCAGACAAGAAGGAGAGGGGAGATATCATGACATCCCTTATATGTGGAATCAAAAAAGAAATGATACAAATGAACTTACCTACAAAACAGAAAGAGACTCACAGACTTAGAAAAGGAACTCACAGTTGCCAGGGGGAAGGGATAGTTAAGGACTTTGGGAAGGTCATGTAAAAACTATATTTAAAAAGGATAACCAACAAAAACCTGTTGTATAGCACATGGAACTGTGCTCAATACTATGTGCCAGCCTGGATGGGAGGGGGTTTGGGGGGAGAATGGCTACCATGTATATGTATGGCTGAGTCCCTTCACTTGTTCACCTGAAACTATTACAACACTATTAACTGGCTACATCCCAATACAAGATGTTTTGGTGTTAAAAAAATTTTTTTTTAAATCTGGGACTTCCCTGGTGGTCCAGTGGTTAAGAATCCACCTTGTAATACAGAGGACAGGGGTTTGATCCCTGATCAGGGAACTAAGATCCCACATGCTGCAAACGAGGATCCCTCGTGCCACAACTAAGGTAGAATGCAACAAATAAACAAATACATATATATATTTAATCCCATTTCTTAAAAAGGAGAAAGGCAAAGACTTGAACAAACTCCTCATAAAGAAACATGCATGAATAACCAATAAACACTTGATGAAGTGTTTGACATGCTTAATCCTCTTATTAAAACTGAAATAAGAAATCACAGTGTAGCCATTAGAGTGGCTAAAGTTTAAAAGACAGCACCAAATGGTAACAAACATGGAGCAATCAGTACCTTCACCCATTGCTGGCTGAAATGTACAAAAGCTATTATAATCACTTTAAATAAAGGCTTTGGTGTTCTTATAAAGTTATACATAGATCTACCCTTTGACCTAACAATCCTTCTGGTAAATAGTTATCCAAGAGAAAAGAAACTATGTCTGCAAAAAGACTTATACAGGAATGTTCATAACAGCTTTAATCACAATAGCAATAAAAGAATAAAAACTAGGAACAACCCACATGTCCATCAACAGGAGAATGATGAACACACTGCAGTGTATTTGTACAATGGAACACAATTCAGCAATAAAGAAGGACAAAATACTGATATCTCCAACAACATGAATGAATCTCACAGATATAACACTGAATTAAAGGAGTCACACTCAAAATAATATATATCATATTATTCCATTTGCACAAAATTCTAAAA
Source organism: Madoqua kirkii (assembly GCA_006408675.1). Lineage (NCBI taxonomy): Eukaryota > Metazoa > Chordata > Mammalia > Artiodactyla > Bovidae > Madoqua > Madoqua kirkii. The sequence goes on along the minus strand of SJYC01029029.1, from coordinate 35,862 downwards.
TAGGCAAAACTACTCTAAGATGAGAAAAAGTCAGGATAGCAGCTGCCATGGGGAGGGATGCAAGGAGCAAAGGTCAATTGCCTGGGAAAGGCCAGAGGGAACTTTTGGGAAGTAACAGAAAGTTCTATATCATGACAGGGATATGGATCAAACGTGTGTATTTATTTGTCAGAATTGTTCAGCTAAAACTCAGCATTTTAATGCATGTAAAATTATCTTAAAAAAGAAAAGAAAAAGTAGAGCTCAGTAAGAATAAAAATAGGACATAGAATGAGATAAATAACCCAGTCACATTTAAACAAAATTTAAATGCTTGCATTTTTAAAAATCTCTTCTTTACAAGGAAACATGAACAAAAGATGGTGGCTAGGTGAATGGAGATGAGCATAGGGATAAAGTGACAAGTAAAACAAAACAGGCAAAGGCTTTGAATGAACCAAGTATAGTATAACATCCTGAGCCAAGGATTTTGCTCAAATAAACATGAAATTCAAAAACAGGAAAAAAAATGAATTTTTGCTAGCTGCCTTATTTTGTAATTTCATCAGAGTTAAGTAGTACCGCTGTAAGTCTTAGGTTAAAGTACTGTTTTAATTCCTGGGTTTATGCAAAACACACACACACAAACACAAGGGGGTGGGTCTTAAGAAGTAGCAATAACATTAAAATAAGAGCTAATGCTTACTGACTCCTGTGTGTTGAATACCACTTGAAGTGTTTTTGTGGATCCTTTCATTTAATCCTCATAGTAATCCATTGGTAGGTACTATGATGAAAATTCCATTTTTTAGGTGAGGAAATTAAGGCTTAGGGAGACTAGACTGACTAGATGGAAGTGTATATATAATAAAATGAGACCCCAAGAACCCAACAGAGGCAGCCAGATTCCCAAAGTATATTCCTTACTCTTAGTTATTCTAGTAAAAAAAACCTCATGTAACATAAAATTTACCGTCATAACCATTTTTAAGTGTATAGTACAGTAGTGTTAACTATATGCACATTGTTGGGCAACAGATCTCTAGAATCTTTTTAATTTGCAAAACTGAAATTCTGTACCCATTAAACATCCCTTTTTTGCCCCACCCAACAGCCACTGGCACCCACCACTCTACTTTTTTTTTCTAAGAGTTTGACTACTTTGAATGAATGAATGAAGTCGCTCAGTCATGTCTGAGTCTTTGCGACCCCATGGACTGTAGCCTATCAGGCTCCTCTGTCCATGGGATTTTCCAGGCAAGAGAGCTGGAGTGGATTGCCATTTCCTTCTCCAGGGGATCTTCCCGACCCAGGAATCGAACCCGAGTCTCCCGTATTGTAGGCAGATGCTTTACTGTCTGAGCCACCAGGGACTACTCTAGATACCTCATATGGGTGGAAGCATGCAGTATTTGTTTTTTGGTTTTTTTTGGTGGCTGGCTAATTTCACTTTGGAGAAATGTCTATTTAAACCTTTCCCTCCCTTCCCCACTTTTTTTCTTTCCTTTGGCTGAATCACAGGGCTGGCAGGATCTTAATTCCTGACCAGGGACTGAACCTGTGCCCTCTGCAGTGAAAGCATAGAGTCCTAACCCCTGGACCACCCGTTTCCTAATCAGGTTGTTTGGTTTTGTTGTTGTTGTGTAAGGGTTCTTTATATATTCTGGATATTAATCTCTATCAGATATACAATTGGAAAAGATTTTCTCCCGTTCCACAGGTTGTCTTTTAATTTTGTTGAGTATTTAAGTCTGATGTAGTCCCCCTTATCTATTTGTGCATTTGCTGCTTGTGCTTTTGGTGTCATATCCAAGAAATCATTGTGAAATCCAAGGGGATAACGCTTTGAAGCCAACTCTCTTAAAGGTGTTTATCAAACTATGGGTTGCAAACCTACCACTAGGTCATGAAACTAATTTAGGGAATTGTCACTGGTATTTTTGAAAAAGAAAAGACTGAGCCACTCACTATATGCAGCATGGCTAAGCACTGTTGTAAAAACTTTTCTCCAGTTGTATGTATGTATATTTAATGCACTATGAAATAAAATGAATTTCTATTATGGGCTCTGGTTAGAAATTTGAAAAACACTGCACTACTCTATACTGCACTTAGACCAAGTGAAGGCCCAACAATGCTGAAGATTTTCCAGTAGAGTCACCACGTAGCTCTTGGTTGGCCTAAGTATAATGAATACAAAAGAACCTGTGTTAGGACTGTCAGTACCACATTGATGTGGCAATTTATGTGGCAGCTTGGTTTCTACAAAAATAGAAAATCAACTGTCATGTGAAGTTATATTTTGTGCTGATTTTATTGGTGCTGTCTGTTTTGGTTTTGAATTAATTGATTTTTGGCCAGACTGGATCTTTGGTGCTGAGCACAAGCTTTCTCTAGTTCCAGCGAACGGGCGCTTCTCTTCTTTGTGGTGTGTAGGCTTCTCTTGCGGTAAAGCACGGGTCCTCGAATGCACAGCTTCAGCAGCTCACAGGCTCTAGTGAGCTGTGCTGCATAGGCTTAGCTGCCCTGAAGCCTGTGGGATCTTCTTGGAGCAGGGATTGAACCCCTGTCCCCTGCTTTGGCAGGCAGATCCTCAACCACTGGGCCACCAGGAAGAGCTTTGTTTTTGTTTTGTAGCTGTGTAAGAGTTATAGGTTTCCCTGGTGGCTCGGTGTAAAGAACCTGCCTGCCAATGCAGGAGACACAGGAGATGCTGGGTCTTCCCTAGGTCGGGACGATCCCCTGGAGGAGGAAATGACAACCCACTCCGGTACTCTTGCCTGGGAAATCCCATGGATAGAGGAGCCTGGTGGGCTACAATCCATGGGGTCACAAAGATTTGGACACGACTGCAACAACTGAGCATGGAGCAAGAGCTATAGGTGGGCTTCTCTGATGGCTCAGATGATAAAGAATCCACCTGCAATTCAAGAGATGTGGGTTCAATCCCCGGGTTGGGAAGATCCCCTGAAGAAGGAAACAGCTACCCATTCCAGTATTCTGGCCTAGAGAATTCCGTGGACTGAACAGTTCATGTAGGACACAACTGAGCAACTTTGACTTCACTTCAAGAGTTACAGGTATAAAGGCTTTATATCTGATCTTATGCTTATATATATTAAAAAAATAATTTGTTTACAATTGGAATCTGAAAGAGGTTTCTTTCCATCAAAAGGTGTCCATACATCAATGGAGTTTGAAACTCTATTGTTTCAAATGGAAATGTTGTTGAGGTGGTATACTGGGTTCAACAGCTCCCTAAAATTTATGTATACCCACAACCTCAGAATGTGACCTTACTCGGAAATAGGATCTTTGCGATCTCAAGTTAAAAATAAGCTCACTGTGGATAAGGGTAAGCCCTAAATCCAATGACTGGTATCCTTATACCAGTCAACACAGAGGAGAAGGACGAGGAAGAAGCCCCGGTGATGACAGAGGCAGAGACTGGACAGCAACCACCAGAATCTAGCAAGAAACACAGAGAAGGCGACGGCACCCACTCCAGTACTCTTGCCTGGAAAATCCCATGGATGGAGAGCCTGGTAGGCTGCAGTCCATGGGGTTGCGAAGAGTCAGACATGACTGAGTGACTTCACTTTCACTTTTCACTTTCATGCTTTGGAGAAGGAAATGGCAACCCACTCTAGTGTTCTTGCCTGGAGAATCCCAGGGATGGGGGAGCCTGGTGGGCTGCCGTCTATGAGGTCGCACAGAGTCGGACATGACTGAAGCCACTTAGCAGCAGCAAGAAGCAAGGAAGGATCCTCCCTAGAGAGGGGAGCATGACCCTGTCAACACCTTGTTTTCAGATCTTTAGCTTCTGATCTAAAGAATAGATTTGTGAGAGAAGAGATGTGTGTTTCAAGCCACTAAGTTAATGGTAATTTGTTACAGTAGCCCTACAGAAACTAATACAACAGATGGTAACCTGCCCAAAAGAGGGCATGCCTCCTTTCTAAAAGCCCTATAACCATAGGTCTAGACTCCTAGCAGGAGTGTCGTTCCACAACTTGGACTTCACAAGTGGGGAAATTGAGGTCTGAGAAGGGTAGGCAGCTTATTCAAAGGGCCATAGTAAGTCAGGGGCAGAGGATGGACCAGAAGGCAAGACTCCTGCCACTACCCCACCCCATTCCAGCTCAGTCCTCAGGGGAGGCAGACTGCTCTGCTTACCACAATGCTGGTGATCATGTTCACTGCAGAGGTAGACTTGGCTTCTTTCATTTTGGAGATGGGTTTATTGAGCTCTGGCCTGGAGCAGCTGAGAAGGCTTGAATTCCTCAAGTCAGGTACAGAGCTGTAAGGCCTTGAAGATGAAGGCTTACAGAGTGCTGGATCAGCCTCCTCTTTGGGGGCTTCCTGGTCAAGGCTGCTATCTGCTTCATTTTTCTCTGTGTGTCTGACACTCGAAAGCAAGTCAGGTGCACCAGACACCAATATCAATGGCTGGAGATACTGGAAGAAGGAAACCAAACATAGAGCCCATGGGAACTGAGCTCTGTCCACTTCCAGATCATCTGCACCCAATGGTAGGTGCAAAGGAGATCGGGAGGAGAGGGAAGCAATCTGACTCAGTCTCTCTAATCCAGGGCTCTTAACCTAGGGTTCAAGGACACCCCTAGAGGGCTCATGGATGGCTTCACGGGGCCTTTGAAGCACTTAAAACTGCAGTTACCATGGCAAGAGATTCCATAGCTTTTATCAGATTCTCAGAGGGTCTATGACCCTAACAAAATTATTCCCCCCAAAATCCCTCTAATCCTGTCACTTCAGAAAAGTCAAATGAATCTTTCCACTGAGCAAGAAGATAGAGCTAGGCCAAGAAAGGGGTTCCAGAGACTGAGATCATGGGACAACTGGACAGCTGGCTCTTCAACACCTTGTTTTCAGATCTTTAGCTTCTGATCTAAAGAATAGATTTGTGAGAGAAGAGATGTGTGTTTCAAGCCACTAAGTTAATGGTAATTTGTTACAGTAGCCCTACAGAAACTAATACAACAGATGGTAACCTGCCCAAAAGAGGGCATGCCTCCTTTCTAAAAGCCCTATAACCATAGGTCTAGACTCCTAGCAGGAGTGTCGTTCCACAACTTGGACTTCACAAGTGGGGAAATTGAGGTCTGAGAAGGGTAGGCAGCTTATTCAAAGGGCCATAGTAAGTCAGGGGCAGAGGATGGACCAGAAGGCAAGACTCCTGCCACTACCCCACCCCATTCCAGCTCAGTCCTCAGGGGAGGCAGACTGCTCTGCTTACCACAATGCTGGTGATCATGTTCACTGCAGAGGTAGACTTGGCTTCTTTCATTTTGGAGATGGGTTTATTGAGCTCTGGCCTGGAGCAGCTGAGAAGGCTTGAATTCCTCAAGTCAGGTACAGAGCTGTAAGGCCTTGAAGATGAAGGCTTACAGAGTGCTGGATCAGCCTCCTCTTTGGGGGCTTCCTGGTCAAGGCTGCTATCTGCTTCATTTTTCTCTGTGTGTCTGACACTCGAAAGCAAGTCAGGTGCACCAGACACCAATATCATGGCTGGAGATACTGGAAGAAGGAAACCAAACATAGAGCCCATGGGAACTGAGCTCTGTCCACTTCCAGATCATCTGCACCCAATGGTAGGTGCAAAGGAGATCGGGAGGAGAGGGAAGCAATCTGACTCAGTCTCTCTAATCCAGGGCTCTTAACCTAGGGTTCAAGGACACCCCTAGAGGGCTCATGGATGGCTTCACGGGGCCTTTGAAGCACTTAAAACTGCAGTTACCATGGCAAGAGATTCCATAGCTTTTATCAGATTCTCAGAGGGTCTATGACCCTAACAAAATTATTCCCCCCAAAATCCCTCTAATCCTGTCACTTCAGAAAAGTCAAATGAATCTTTCCACTGAGCAAGAAGATAGAGCTAGGCCAAGAAAGGGGTTCCAGAGACTGAGATCATGGGACAACTGGACAGCTGGCTCCAGCCTGGGGGCTAGTCCATACTTGGAACAGAGAGCAGCCTGGAGGGAACAGCTGTGTTCTGCCCCACATGTAGTGTTCTGAGGCCCTGCCCCCAGAAGTTCTTCCCTGTAGCCTCCTCTCTCAGTTGTGCCCCTGGCCTGTAGGAAGGGGGCATTCCAACCTACACTGGAGTTGGGGACCATGCGTGAGGTAGTCCTAGAGCCCACTCCCACCTGGGGCTGGTCCTCAGCCTCCCAGCTGCTTTTACTCCTACTGGAGGGAGAGGGACAGAACAGCGCCAAGTCCTCTCTGCCTGGAGAGAGGGATCCTCTGAAGGCCTTGGGGCTCCTTGTGACTTCCAGGCCCCTCTCCTGGGGCCCAGCCCTCCATGCGCCCCCGTTCCTTCGGTGTTTCCGAGCTCTCAGTAGGGTCTCCTCGGCACCCCGCTGGACTGGGCCCGGCCGGGAAGTGTGCTGGGCATGCGCGTCCCCTCCCGCCGCGTTTACTTGTCTGGAGGTCTGGCTGGCGGTAGTCTTGTATTTCTGCTGCTGTTCCTCTCGCCAGCTCTTGCCTCTCGCTTGCTCGCCTGCCGATTCTCCCTGCATGTCTACCCCTTCTGTTTCGTTTGGAAGGATTTTTTCTCTTGTTTCAGTCTCAGCTCCTGGATCAGCTGCCTGCCCAGTGAGGAGCAGTGAGTATCACACAGGTTAGGGATGGGCTATGAATATTACGGACATACTTCTTGAGGGGCAGACAAGACTGGGCAAGGAGGGGCAGTGCTCCATCTTCCCTGCCCCAGAGTGTCCAGATGATTGAGAGTTCCACAGCAAGAGATGGAGGAGATAATCCTTCCTCCAACCACACCATTTCCTGTCTGGGATTAGCCCAGGGAGAGATGTGGTGGGGGGTAGCACCCTACTCTACCACCCCATCTATCTCCTCCCTTCCCAGTATGACAGATCACACAACCGACAAGTGCTAAGGAGAGGGTCTGGGTAGGAGGATAAACTCAGGAGTTCCCACATCAAACCCCTTCATATGCTGGGCCTCTCTGGCCAGTGATGTAATGGAAATAACTCAGTCACAGGACTCAGGGGACAGGGCTTCTAGAGCTTCTCTGTCATTATCTGCTGGATGATCCTTTTTCTGCTCCATGAAGTGGGTGGTGGGTAGGCATTGGACTGGATGGGATGAATCCCCTCCAGTCCTTAGATCTGATACCTGAATGAATCTAGGAGGTAGTTCTGAGGGGTTGGGCTTTCTGGGAGTGGGGTTGGGGTGGCTGTCTTAGGGGTGAGTTTGTAGAAACAGCTTCACATCTACTTACCAACATCCCACACCAAAGAACCTTATGATTCCTGGTTCTTGTGAGACTAAAGCAACCTCATGGCTGCCCCAAGGTCACACCACAGGAGAAGCACTATCTCCTCTTCCCCCAACACCCAGCTGCCCTCACCCCAGGAGCCTTCCTACCGGGCATAGACCTCCCGAGCCCTGGAGGTAACTGTATTCTGGAAGAGAGAGTTGTTGTCCTGGAAAAACTTCTCATACTTCTCCGAATTCACAGTGGGATAAATCAGGCGGAACCCTCCACAGTTTTCCTTTTCATACTTCTCCGTTTTCTCTACACGCACGCCTGAAAGCCCTTGACTTCCTCTTTCCTGTTGGGCAGCAGAACACAGGGCCGAAGTTAGGTTTTCTTGGGACCAATCTTGGAAAGGACACGGCCTTTCCAAGGACATGGATGTCATCTAGGGTGAGACCAAGGCTTTGCATGCAAGAGCGTTCAACCAGTGTTTCCTAAGTAAATGAATACTTGAACGTTTCCTGAAAGGAGATTCTAGCCCTCCTGGGACAGCCGGTGTCATATGCACTAACAGCTGGTTAGAACAGTCTTCCTAACAGCTCACCAAATTCTCTCCCATTACAAGTAAAGGCCATTTCCCTCTTGGCTTAGCTTCTGACAGGGGCAGACTGTCACCTTTCCAATCACAGACCCTGCTTCTCTCCTCTGGAGAACCCGCTAAACTTGAGGGCTTCATGGATAAGCCTGATACGATCTTATGAGAGCTGATGATCTCATTCCCCCTCACAGCCCCCCAGGAGGCACAGGTCAGGGCGGAGGATCAATAAGCCCTTTTTATAGTAGAGAAACCAGGAGCCCCTGAGCCATCCAGGGCCAAGTCATATCGAGGAGACTGATTCAGGGGATGCTCCTTGTTGATGCTGCCTCCTTCTCCAAGAGTTCGGTGGAAGGCATCCTGGAATGCCAGGCAGCACACACCTATCAGGCTCTGTGTCCAGACCTGACAGTTGTCAGCGAGGTGACCTATACAGACAGCTCCCCTTCCAGAGTCTTGGTCTGCTTAGCTCCAAAAGCAGGACATACAATCCCCCATGCTACCACCCACCCGCCCCCTCCTTACAGGGAAGACAGTGGACATGAACGTGCTCTGAGAAACACAGTGCCATCCAAACAGAGATGGCCTGATGCCATGGCCTGGTTCCAGAAGTCCAGTTCCGAAGGATCAGGCTTGTGAGGAGGGCAGGGGCTACTGTGAGATCTGAAAAGCAGCAAAGCCAAGTCCTTGACAGGCTCTGAGACCCTTTTCGCTCTGCGGACGAAGGCCTCTGAGGCCTTTGTCCCTCTTATAGGACGAAGGCAGATGCTATACAGCAGGAATGAGGTGTTCCTCACCACAGTGACAAGGGGAAAACAGACGAATGTTCCCTTTTGTAAAGACAAACGGTTTTACTTTTTATATCGGTAATCCCTGGATCTCTTCATATGAGATTAACAAACTTACATGCATCACATGTACTTATGTCTATAAATTAATCTCCTATTTTTAGGAACAAAGGAAAAACTGTTTAACCTGCCACATTCTGCAAATAGAAACTAATGTTTCAAACAGGATTATCATTTGTTAGAAGTGACCCATGACTGTACCTGGTCTCCCGAGAACGACACTGCTGTAGGAACTGCCCCCGCTGTCTCTCCTCCTCCAATACCTTCTTTTTGTCACAGCTTCTCAGGTTGATCAGGACCAGAGTGTCGTATAGCAGACTATCCTTTACCTCTTTATCCAACCAGGAGTCAGTGGAGAAGCTCGGTGAGTGGTTTACCTGTGAGGACAAGATGGCAGCTGGGGAGGCTGGGCAGCATGCAAGCCGGGGGTAAAGCTAAGTGCCCCCTCCACGGAGCCACCCGAGCCCACCTAGGGGCCCCGGCTACCACAGTGAGTGGGAGAGGGAGGGAAAGAGAGTCTGGACTGGAGCCCCGGTGAAAAAAGGAGGGAGCAGAACCCCTGCAGTGTAAGTAGCTTTTATTTCAGTCCTGAATTCCTGAGGAGCATGGCAAGGGGTGGGGTGAGGGGGCTGCCTTTGGTTTCCCCTCCATCTGGGGTACATGTGCCCCTCCCGTGCACTGTGCACCCCAGAGAACAGATGGAAGAGGGCAGTCCAGAAGCCAGGCTGGGAGCTGGGCGGGGGGGAAGGGAGTGATGCATTCAGGATCCTGACAGGGGTTAAGGGTCAGGATGGTGGCAGGACTGAGAGGACTCATTCCTGCTCACAGAAGAGTCCATATTGTTCAGAAGCACTATGTGACATTTGAAGACTTCTAGCAGTTTCTGAAGGCTTGCTCCTGGTAGCTTATTCTGCTCTTTGGTAAGAGCTCTGAACGGCCATATTCTCCTTCCCATCCACACTTGGGAACAAGGGCTAGGAATGAGGAAAGGCAAGACTCCAGGAATTTGATATGTAATTCTGGGTCTTCCCCTCTGAGAGTTGCCTCTGTATCACTGACAGCCGTCACCATCACCTCTGACTTGTACCACAGCCTTGCCCTCACTCCTGCTTCCAGTATGTACACAGAACGGCCGCGAGAGAGGCCTGCTTGCACAGGTCCAGTCAGGAAGAGATGCAAACACCCAGAAGCTTCTCTTCCTCCTTTTCCCACCACCCCATGGGTCTGGAAGAGACAGGAAACTCACTGAGCGGCTCCCCGCCCTTTTCCATGCCCACAAACACTAGGTTGTTCTCTGCTGGTGCTTGGAACTGGATCTAGGCCCCAGAGATAGCCAGGCCTAGTAGCTCCATCTGATCTCAAATATACTCCACCCAGCTTTGATGAAGAACAAAGTCTCCTTTCTGGGATGGAGACAACTGTTAGAAAAGGTAGAGCTATCTTTGGAGTCACTCTGTACCTGAGATCAGAGCTTCTAAGTCTGGGTGGACCTCAAGAAAGCACAAGGAATTCTCGAATTCCTGGCCGTCTACCTCCCTCTGGTGGCCGCTTTTCAGCAGAGGGAGACGCCCCAGGCGGCAAGCGCCGGGGAAGCCGCTGCTTGGCAAGTGGATTACAATGTCCTAGCTGAGCCAGGAGGGCGGAAAGATGGGACTGACCCCAGTAACAGGTGCCAGCTTCACCCCTCACCCCAACCTCTCTACCTCCAGCAGCCAGGGCTTGAGTTTGTGATCTAACAAAATGTCAAAGCCCAGGATTTCAAAGCAGGCGCTGTTGAGCGTGTGATGGGGAAAGCAGGTGCGGTAGTTATGCTTGATGACGGGGTAGGCCGAGATGATCGTCTTGATAATAACGTCCTCAATGTCTCTCCAGATCTGTGCCACGCTGTAGCCATGGCTCTCCATGTGCGTGTTGAAGGTGGAGAGCTTCCTGGAAGGGAATCATGGGCCGTGAGGCAGGGCAGCCCACCTCTGGTCATCTAAGAATGCTGGAAATTACAAACTTTAGAGAAGATAAAGTCCCAAAGCCAGTGGGAGGGACACCCAGGAGCCAGGGTAATAGCTGTGTCAGCTCAGGAGGACCCACAGGAGAAAATATCTGGGCTGGGGCAGGGATTGGGTATCCCAGTGGAAAGCTTAATGGATGAATTTTTTTAATTGTAAAAACCAACAACCAGCATCACAATGTTGCTTTGCTGGCAATGGTTTCTTAGCTTTTGGTGTTCATTAGAGGCACTTAAGGAGTCTTTTAAGACCTCTGATTTCTGGGTTCCACTTCCACTATCTGAGGGGATTCTGGGGACACTAAAGACACAGAAATATTGTTAATTTTATTCAATGTTAACCCCATAAAGGGAAGCCCAGAGTGAAAAGGCAACCCCAGGGCATTTCCATAGATAGGGTTACCCACTGGCCCAGGCAAAGCAGATAGTCTTGACTTTACAGCTGAAAGTCCCACATCCCAGGAAATCCCTCAGTCACAGGCAAACCAAGGTGGCTGGTCCCCCTGTCACAGATATCAGAGAATATCTATCTCTTGCAGAGAGGTTTGTGAAGAAATGCTCCAGTCAGCTCTGAGCTGGGCAGTACAGAGACAGGACAAATCTGACAGGTTCAAAAGACAATGGTGGGGACAGATGCCCGCCCCCTCACATACACACACGTGTGCACAGAGAGCCGAAGTAGAAAGTGAAAACACTGGCGGAGGAAATGTGAGTGATGCAGGAGAATGAAAAGCAAAGAGAAGAATGAGAAGACGGGAAATACAGCTCACCCAGCAGCCCATATATCTGGACCCCAGTCAATGGAGCTGGTGCACGCTTACTAAGGGCCTGCTGATGGTGCCAGAGGTAAAGAACCCGCCTGCCAACGCAGGAGACATAAGAGACATGGGTTTGATCCCTGGGTCGGGAAGATCCCCTGGAGGAGGGCCTGGGAACCCACTCCAGTATTCTTGCTTGGAGAATCCCATGGGCAGCGGAGCCTGGTGGGCTATAGTCCATGGGGTCACCAAGAGCCGGACACAACTAAATGACAAACACACTGCTGTGTGGGTAAAATTCATGCGATGGGGATCCTGAGAAACCAGCAGCTCTCCTGCAGGAAGCCTAAGGACCATTTGAGCCAGCACACATATGAAACAACCAAAGATGCATTTACAGGACGACAGATAAACAGAGACACTCAGTACAGAGGCACGCCTTTTCTACCTGCCATTGTCCAGGATGAAGTGCTGCTCATAAATGAATTTTCCAGATCACTTGAAGCCAATCCTCTCAAGTGCAAAAAAAAAAAAAAAGTGTTTAATTTGCCTAACTGGGAAATAAATATTCCCAAAATAGATCAGATACTCCTCTACCATCTTATAATAGACATTATGAATCATAACATAACCTCTTCTTGATGACTCAGGCACATCACAATGAATACACATTACTGTGTAATTTCATAACGCCCAGTGGTTAGTCCATTTGATTTAACACACCAACCCTGTGCCAGGCTCCCTGGAAGATGAAGAAGGCCTAGACTCTACCCCGGAGGCCTGCCAAGTTTCCAGTTTTCCTTTTTCACTGCTCCTACTGAGTCTGCAGTCTGGTGGGGATTTACTTGGTTACGGCTGGTGTCAAGCTAGGAAGAGGGGAGTGTAGGGCAGGTGAGGCAGTCAGTAGGAGAAGCAGATGGTTTTAAAAGGTGAGGAAGAGAATGAAGGGAGGTGAAAGCAAATTAGAGGGAGAGAAGGAAAACACTCTGCCCTAAAATACAAGAAAAACCTAGATTCTAAAGCCAGGGCACCATGCTAACCCTCAAGGAGCTTAAGTACAATAAGACAAACATGTGCTCCAAGCAAAGAGTAATTACAGACTACAGCTGATGCTGACCAGGAGGACGGTGGGAGTCCAGAGATGGAGAAGCTTCTGGGGTGATTAGACTCAGAGTCCACAGGCTTGTCCTTAGAGATGGAAGACAATCCTCCCATCTGACAAATGAGGAAACAGAGGCCCACAAAGAATATGGGTTTCCCCCCCACTGCAGTGCTTATGTGGCTGGACCAGCATCTAGGACCAGGTCAGAGAAGGCAACACAGAGCTTAGTTAGACAGAAAGGGCCTTCAAGGATGTTGCCTATGTTTCTAGTTGGAGCTGAGCAAAGGCAGAGAAGTGGGAATGAGCAAGGCTTGTGTATCAAAAAGTAAGCAAAAGAACATCCTGGGAGAACACCACAGAGTGGATGGTGCGGGCAGTGTTACTAGTAGTTAAGGGCAAGGACCAGACGCAGGAGTTAATTCCCGCTCTTAATAACAGGAGCCACCTGCATGGGGGTTATGGTTTTTGAGGCCTATTCATACACATCATCCTAATAAGTTCTTATGGTAAATCTGTTGCAGGCTGGCTGGCCAGGATTCATTTTTATTACATCATTTTATTTATCTATTTGTATTTATTTTGTGGGCTGCACTGCATGGCTTGTGGGAGCTGATCAGTGAACTGATTAGGGATCGAACCCATGTGCCTCCTGTGGTGGAAATGCAGAATCCCAACCACGGGACCACCAGGGAATTCCCTATCAGGTCATTTTATTTATTTGTTTGGCTACACTGAGCCTTTGATGTGGCATTCAGGATCTTTTAGTTGAAGCATCTAGGATCTATTTCCCTGACCAGGGATTGAACCTAGGCCCCTTGCATGGGAGTGCGGAGTTTTGGACACTGGACCACCAGGGATGTCCCAATCTCGTCATTTCAGAGATGAGAAGTCGAAGGTACAGAAAGGTTAAGCAGAGGTGCCTGGAGCTAAAGAGAAGAGTGATGAGGTCATGCAACAGTCAAGGAAGAGGCTGAACCAAGGTTGGGGCCTGGTGGACAGGAAAGAACTGGGGGATATTTGAAGGAAGGAACTTCAGAATTCAATGATTTGCTGAAAAAGGAAACTTCTAAGATGATACCAAACTCTCCAATCCTGTGAGTCAGAAGGTAGACAGGGGGAAGCTTGGACTGCTGGGGTGGACATGAGGAGAGAGGATGCAAGACATTGGGAAATGTTGAGCAGAAAGTAACACAGACATCCAGATGCAGCTGAGGAGAGATGGGCCTAGAGAAAGGGTGGGTGGGAGACTGCAGGGGGGGTAGGACAGGGGGCTCCAGCAGGGAGGGGGATGGAGAAGAGCAGAGAGGTGAGGCCAGGCTTGAGTGAGAGGCAAAGAGAAAGAAGAGGAAGGAAGGAAGGAAAATAAAGGCAGCAGAACAATACTCTGCACCCCCACCTTGGTCCCGGCACCACATACACCACCCATCACAGCCTGAGGGCCCAAAGTCTATGAGTGGGGTGTTTGTTCTCATAAGAGGAGGAGGAGAATGGTCCTTTACACGCCTTTAGACTAAGGAGAAATCACAGTAACTAATAGATGGGGAAACAGTGGAAACATTGGATGGTGACTGCAGCCATGATATTAAAAGACACTTACTCCTTGGAAGAAAAGTTATGACCAACCTAGATAGTATATTCAAAAGCAGAGATATTACTTTGCCGACTAAGGTCCATCTAGTCAAGGCTATGGCTTTTCCAGTAGTCATGTATGGATGTGAGGGTTGGACTGTGAAGAAGGCTGAGCACCAAAGAATTGATGCTTTTGAACTGTGGTGTTGTGGATCTGCAAGGAGATCCAACCAGTCCATTCCGAAGGAGATCAGCCCTGGGATTTCTTTGGAAGGAATGATGCTAAAGCTGAAACTCCAGTACTTTGGCCACCTCATGAGAAGAGCTCATTGGAAAAGACTCTGATGCTGGGAGGGGTTGGGGGCAGGAGGAGAAGGGGATGACTGAGGATGAGATGGCTGGATGGCATCACTGACTCGATGGACGTGAGTCTGAGTGAACTCCGGGAGTTGGTGATGGACAGGGAGGCCTGGCGTGCTGCGATTCATGGGGTCGGAAAGAGTTGGACACGACTGAGCGACTGAACTGAACTGAAGAGCGCTGTCTGGGCGCTCTCACAGGTCATGTGAGGCTTGGAGTGACCCTACAAGGTGGGCAGAGCAGGGCATCTCACTGCTCTCATCCTACAGACCAAGAAACGGAGGCTCACAGAGGTGAAGGGACTTGCTCCAGATGACTCACCCAGCAAGAGTCAGAGCAGGGACTAGAAGCTGGGCCTCACCAAGCCCCGATGTTCAACATGGAACAGTGCAGAATGCCAGTGGGTCCCCAAGGACCAGATGGGCAAAGAGGAGGTCAGGGAGCTGTTGGCAAGATGGGTGGTTGGCACTCTCGGACAAGGGGGAGATCGCCTCCTATCCACCTACTGATTTTCCTTTTGCTTTGTGGAACTCTGCTACCGAGGGAGTTGTGAAATTTCCTGTGCTTCTCTGATGCTCTGAAGCCAAACAGATTCTATTTATCCATCCTTTAAGCCTGATACAAGAGAAAGATCATGCACCTAGGAATCTGACAGAGTGACATTTGTGTCCAGCTCTAGCATTTATAGCCTGTAATTTTCAGCAGCTTATTTAACCTCTCAGGGGCCCAGTCTTCTCATCTAAAAGATGGAGGTGGTGCCTAACTCATAGCTGTCCACCTACCAAGGGGAAGTGATGGCACCTCTGCCATGGTGTTGTGAAAATTCACTTGAAAACCATGCACATAAAGCACCAACATGGGCCCCGACACACAGGCCTTCCTTGCCCTCTCCCTTTAGCCTAGTCATCTTAAAACTCAATGAGACAGGGTTAGATGATAATAGAAGTGTAAAAGCCGCTGGGGAAAAGACTCATGCATTCCTCCCATTTTCCCCCATTTTCTGGGGAAACTTCCAGCCAGCTAGCCATAGGTCATGTCACACCAGGACATCATGCCACATCATCTGAGAATCTCTGTTGGAGCAACACCCCAGGGAACCCCAGGCCTGGCAGGTCCTTCTCCAGTGGCAGACCAGCAATCAATACATAGCTGTTGGTCTGGAAATGTCAGAAGAGCCAACTGTAATATGAGTATGTTTTGGAGTGTGTGTGTATCCTGCTGGGGAAACAGTTCATGTTTATCTCTCCTCCTCCCAACCCCCTAGGGTTTATGATGTGACCTTCTTTTAATGATTAACAGCCAGAAGGCAGAAGCTAAGGCGTCTGTTCTGGGTTTAGAGGAAAAGAAATATTTTTGAGACCACATGATCTGAGATGGAAACTCTGATGGGGACTGACGGGGTTTGAGTAGAATCACAGAGAGCAGCTCTGAGCCTAGCAGGGAAAGAAAAGAGAAGGGGATCTGCTTTCTTACCTCTTGCTGCCAGAGTGAGCATCTTGAAGGAAATTGGCACTGTGCTTATTAATGGAATAATTAGTCAGGTGCATGCAGATATCATTCTGGGGAAAGAGACACAAGTCTGTGGGGTCAGAAGGAAGCGCAGCCTCCCCCTTCCTCTATGCACCTCCCGTGGGCCCTGGGGTTTAAAGAGAAGGAAGAGGATGTCTTAGGACTTACATACACTGGCAAAAAAAAAGGAAGCAAGAAGGGGTGCCCTATAGCCTGGAGTATAACACTCCCACTCCTCCAGAGGCTGAGTGGCACTCTGCTGAGGAAGACCTAAGGAACCCTGGGGCCAGGGATGTGGGGAGAGGACTAAGGGCTTGCCCATGTCCATTTTTTGAGCACCATGGAACTGTGGTTTTGCAGTCAGGCCATGAGTATCATCCTCACCTCTTCCTACTTCTGTGAACTTGGGCCTTGGCCCAAGGCCCTGGACTTTCCTAGTTCTGCTGTCCTTATAACTGGATTTTAGTTTCCTCATCTGTAAACTGGAGATGATAATCCCTATTCTGAGGGCTCTTGGGAAGGCTAAATCCAAGAACAGATACACCCTGTTACCCAGTAAATAAGAGTCCAGCAAGTGATAGCCACATTTACCATGCTTTGAAAATGCAGATGTAACAAGGGTTTGTTTTTTTTTTTTTACCAGCTTAAAGAGGAAGTGGAGGCAGCGTGTCCCCGAGCTCACCAGGTTGTCTGTGCAGGGATGGGAGTAAGAGGTGGTGGCGAAGCGTGCCAGTCCTTCATTGTACACAAAAATCCTGAGGGGGTCACAGGATGTCATGAGCACATAAATCCGTAAGTCGAACTTGAACCCATCAATGATAAAGGGCTGGGAGGAGAGAAGAGAAGCCACACAGCGTCAGAGGAGAAATCCAGAGCTGAAGCTCATTAGGGCCCTGTCTTGTGTTTGACGTCAGCTCCAGTGTTGCCTGTGTTTAAAAAAGGGTGGCCTGGGCCAGGACTGGAGAGGGAGATGTGGGGCCTGGGCCCCGTGACCCATCACGTGACCTTGTGGAAGTCACTAAACCACACCTGGCTTTTGTTTCCTGATCTGTCGAATGGCACAAGTAACTACCTTGAAGAGCTCTCCTGGCAATGAAACAAAATAACAGGAAGAAGTCCTGTGAGGAAGGACATGTGTCACCCTCCAGGACTGTATATACTACTGTTGCCCTTCTGCCAGAATTCTCCTGCAGTTGCAATGCTGATGGCAATGCCTGCCAGGCTTCCCTTCCATGTACCTTCTAGAAGGCTCCCTCTCTGTACTGGGCTTTATCTCCAGTCAAGGAGTAAAGCTGGTTGCCCTGGTCTCTCCAGAGCTATTTCTCTCTCCCAAAGGAGGTGGGCTCTCCAAAGAGATCCTGCCAGGGGCCAGCCTGGCAGGGCCAGACCAACCTCCAAGGGTGCAAGGGCACGCTGGCCTAGGCACATGTCACCTCTCCAGTCAGAAGGCTTGGTCTGACCAAGTACAAGGCAGAAGACGGGATGTGGCATCACTCCCTCCCCGTCCTCCCTTCCCTAGTTTCACAGTGAAGCTACAGCCTGAGGGTGCACGGATGATAAACAGTTATGATGAGGAAGTACCTTTGAGATATAGAGCTGACAGATCATATCCTCCCCTGGTTTGATTTCTTTCACTGTTCGGGTGATGAATATACCTTTCCCTTGGCAGCCCGAATCCGGCTTACAGATGTAAGTCTTATTTTTTCTTGACCTGCTGTAGTTCTGCAAATCTCCCCAGCTACCAGAGCAGGGAGGGAATGAGACACCTTTAGCTGGGGATCAGCAAAAATGAAAGCTAGCTCTTTATTCTTTTTTAAAAAGTGACAAAAACCCTGGAATTGACAGACAGATGCCCAGAGATCTGGAGAGACAGTGGCGCACACATAGTGGAGAGTGGCTGGGCTCTGGAGGGAGATCAGAGCTGGATTTAAACCCAGGCAACATCACTCACCAGCAGTGTGGCCCTTTGCAAGGACTTGACCTCACTAAACCTTAATTCCATCATCTACACAATGAGGACAGTGACAGTTATCTCATACGTGACACAATGCAGGCAAGGTGTTGGTACATGCCTCACATCCCGTAAAAGTAACTGTGATCCACACAGTTTGGCTTTGAGTTTACAGATAAGAGATGTGGAGTTCTGAATCTGACTCAACCCTGACAAATGATGACTTTGGATCTCCTTCTGGACTCCAGCTTTTCTTCCGTAACACCTCCACTCTAGCTACAGTGACAGGGAAAATGCTACCTTTTTATTTTAATTTTTGGCCTCACCCCGTGGCATTTGGAAACGTAGTTCCCCAACCAGGATTGAACCTGCACCCTCTGCATTGGAAGGCGGAGTCTTATACTGACCACTGGGGTAGTCCGGCAAATGCTATCTTTGCATGTACTTTGAAGAAAGTATACTCAGAAGCAAGCAACCAACTTAAAGGATTCTAAATCTCAGCTTTGCAATACTTCTTGTTTTCCATTTAACTCAAGGAGCTTTGTGGCCACTGGAGGTCATGTAACTACAATGTCTCTCAGTGGCCATGAAATCTGGAGGAGCCTGCTGACCTGATGACAAACATATTTCCTTCTAAGTTGCAGCTAAGCTCTGCCAATTGTTCTAGACAAGTCTGAAAAAGCTGGGCACCCTGGCACTCTAGGTTTGGGAAAGCACTCAGTGGAGCAGGGACAGTGGGACTCCTGTGGGGCCCCTGCCCTGTGATCATCATTCTGATGGCAATGCTTCTGTACCCCCGCCTCATCCAGACACCGGACTGTACCCAGGTCATGCTCATGCCACCTCACATTTCTCCTGCTTCTCAGCAGTGTGGTCCAGAGTACTTTATGTACCAGGAATGGATGTCCAGATGGATATAGTGAGACAGAGATGGGAAAAGGCTGACTGCCATGTCCTGCCATGGGTCAGAGGTCAGGCATCCCTCCCTGCTCCTAATGGTTAGAGGGCTCTAACCATCACCGTACTCCCTCCAGAAGTCCTTGAAGGCCTCAAAAATTCAGAAACTGCACAGTGAAAGGACTGGAACAAGTTCAAAGTCAACAGCTTTCAAGGTGAGAGCAAACTCTCATCCCAACTGCAGGCACAGGCTCCAAGGCACCCAGCCCCTAAATGTCATCTAATTTTACAGGCAGAGCCTTGTGATTTCTCAACCTTGGACACACCCTTTACCCTTCTCTTCCTAGAGAGAAATGGAAGATCCTATGGGAAGGGAAAATAGTAACCAGGGTTAGGGGCAAGAGGAAAATGTAAACTGGGGGTGGGGAGTGGAGAAAAGGGCACTCACTCAGCAGGAAGACACCAGGTCCTCGGGAAAAAGTGGAACTCTTTTGGGAACATCTTCAACATGCGGGTCATATTCCTGGCCAGCAAGTCCTTGCGGCAGATTTCACTCATCCCTGGGAAGTGATTGATTTTCTGCAAAGGAAGCCAGAAGTGGTGAACAATGGGGCCCACGGGAGCACCCAGAAGCTCCCCTTTAGGGTCAGTCATAAGAGTGGGGCCCCACAGGGTCGATGCCACACGTACACCGAGGACCAGCTCTGACCCGGATACCTGGTAACTTTTCATTTCCATCACCCGTTCCAGTGACACTGAGAAGTCAGTCCAGTAGAGAGTCCAGTCGTCATTTTCTCCTCCCTCTCGAAGGCCATACTGTTGGGCGGCCCTACGCACTGCCAGGAGGGAGAGGAAGAAAGACCCATGGGGGGAAGCGGGGAAGCAGCACGAGAGGGGTAGGTTACGTTCCTAGGTGCTCCCAGACTGTACACGGAAGCCAGACTAGTAGGCTCCTTGGGACCGGAAGCCATCTTGCCCCATCTGGACACGCCGTTGCCGAGAAAGGAACACAGAGAGTCGAAAGCTATTGCAGAGCACGGCCTGTGCCCAGTGATCACCACAGAAGGTTTTCTGAGGTCAGTGTTTCACCCACCCTTGCCAGGAAGCAGGCCTTTGGCTTTCCTCCAAACGCTAGCACTGAGTGTTCAGGGAATATAAACTAATCCTTAACGTCAGCCAAAACCAAGCTTAATTAGTAAGGTAAATTGACAGAAGAAAACTACACAGTGTATTTCAAAACCACACACATCCTTCTTTCCTGGTCCCTATTAATAACTGGGAGCTGACTCCAACACAAATTCAAATACCTTCAAGGCCCTGGAAAGGAAGAAGTGCCTGTAGTGACCAGAAGTCAGGACCAGCCTAAAGCACCCAATTCAAAGTGAAAATAATAACACTCTGCTCTGCAGTCAAAGTAGGTCTGCAGGTCATCTTTAGCCCATGGACCGCCAGTTTGTAACTTGTGTTCCAAAAAAGAGCCGTTGATTGCAGCCGTCGCTGCCAGCTCTTCAACAGATCGCCCAGGAACCATACACAGGAACTATAGACAGTGGAAGTACACACCACTGAGATCAAAACTCATATTTTCTTGGAATGAGATTCCCAACTTTCTCAAATAGTTAATTGGACTGGGAGATACAAAGAACACAATTATAAGACACCCCTTTCCTGTCCTCAGGAATATATGAGTGACCCTTCCCAACTCTTTGGGGGAATCTGGTGGGGTCCCCATGGTGGATGCATTGAGGGCAGATGCTCACCACTCTCATATCGGCAGCTGGATAGATTGATCACCAATCATCTGGAAAAGAGAAAGGGGAAAGCACCAAGACAGAGACAGACACACTTGCCACAACAAGTGCATGCAGAAACATCCAGTCCCTTGGGAGCTGAGTGAAATCTCAGTGGCCACACTGAGCCTGTTTGACCGTCCCTGTTACTGGGGACACACACCCCTGTAGCTGCAGAGAGACAGGAAACAGGGGTGCAGAGTACTGTTGCTCTGCCTATGAGCTAGAAATGTTGTACTGTGATTATGGCTGGTTTAGCTTGAAACTTCACATTAACATCATCACTCCTCAATCCTCTAATTTCAGTGGCCCATCAGGAATAGGAAGTGAACATCTTTTTGGCCAAAATATTTAATGGTCTCCCTCCTATTGCCCCTCATTATGGGAAGCTATGAGTTAGAAAGCAGATAAGATGTCAGATATCAGTCTGAGGAGTGATTCATCCCCCCCATCCCGACCCACCAAGAATGGAGTAGGGTATGGCAAAATATTAAATAAGAACTGGAATACAGAAGCCACAGTCAGATCCTAAGAAATCAACGTGGTTTTGTTACATTTGGGGAGCCTGGTGGGCTGCCGTCTATGCGGTCGCAGAGTCGGACACGACTAAAGTGACTTAGCAGCAGCAGCCAATCCCCAAGACAATAAGCATTTTCTTAAAATGAGGAAATAGTCTCTCCCCACACAATTTTTCAAAAGGCATTCTAACAACAGAATGAAGATGAGGACAGGTGTGGTTTTAGATTACACACACCATTATTTGATTCTATAAAACAGATAATCAAAAGTAGGTTTTTTTATATGAACCAAAAATGGTGTGACTTACTCCACACAGTTTCTCCTTTTCCTACTCCTTGGCAGCTAAGGCCCCTCCCCTCCAGGTCCCTCCTGCTTTTCCCAACATGGATCCCCATTCCCCATCTTGCAATCCTAACCTCTTTTTCTTCCTCTTCTTCTTGCCTTGCTGATGGGCACTCTGAAGCCCCTTGTGCGCCCCAGTGTTCTCTCTCACAAAAGCCATGGTGATTTCCTTCGAATCTTCTATAGAACCATCCTCTTTCTCTTCTGAGTCTGTCCCTTCCTCTTCTTCCAAAGGTAGGCACTGGAGCATCTCCCCTGCCTGCGAGGAGGCTCGAGGGAAATACTGCCCCCCCACCCTGGAGAGAGGGCAAACAGAATGGCAGTTACTCAGATCCACCTGCAGGGGGACCCCCTCCCTTGCTCATGTGGGCGGTGGGCCAGCACTCAGAACCAGACAACAGGTTGCAGTGTATGAAATGCTACCTCACCTCCACGGTTCGTGCAAGCTCCAGCAAGGAGCTGATTCCACCTTTTGCCATGACTATGACCTTGGGGACTCACTCAGCCAACTCTGGCCTTGGTTTTTCCCTCTTGGGGTTTTCAGCATCTTAGCAAGCTGAGATGCTATGCCTGGCACCAGGTAAACAGTCTTATTATTAAACTGAGTGAGTATCTGGAGACAGCCTCAGAACTGAGCCCTGAGCCTCCCTAGCTGAGGGAGTTGGTCCCCGTGGTTGTAGATGGGGTGCTTTGAGGAGGTCTGTTAACTATTCAGGCGCTGCACCAAACATCCCGCATGCAACTGGCATCCACAAGTGCAGGACTGACTTGTAGCTGACTTAGCAAGACTCCAGCCCAGGGTCAGATGCAACCCTTCAGAGACATCAACCACAGAAGAGGCTACAGTGTCTTCTTCACCATCCAACTCAAAATAAGAGCAGACAAAATAATAAAATACCTACAAGGAAATTCAGCAAAGTTCTTATCCCCTAACCCCACCTCCACTTCCTTGACGCTTGTTTGAAATGTCAAATATCAAGTTTTTCAACGTGATTTTTAATGCCCTTGCTTCACTAATCCTTAGGAATGTGCTTAGCCTGCCTTTGGGTACCCAGAACTGCCCAATGAACTGATTCATATTCCCTTCGCATCTGAGGCTTCTATGACCATAAAACCAGATTTCTGGTACTTTCTCCTCCTCTCCTCACCTCCCCAAACCCCACCAACCTCTTCATTATTTTAATCCCTCTGACTTGATGTCAATAGTTCTCTTGCTATTTACCCTATTCTTTCCTCAAAACTCCTTGGCTTTTAAAAATGGTTAATATCTTTACTACAATTTATTCTAATTTATTATTATCATTGAAATACTGTTTATAACATTAAAGGAAGCTCAGAAAAGGGCAAGGTGGGAAGCTACCTGTAACTAACAGAGCAACTTGGGCCCTTTTGTGCATTCTCTTTTTTTTTAACTTTTTTTTTTTTAATGTGGACAATTTAAAAAGTCTTTATTGAGTTTGTTACAAAACTGCTTCTGTTTTATGTTTTGGTTTTTGGCCACAAAGCATGTGAAATCTTAGTTCCTGGCTCAGGGATCGAACCTGTCTCCTGCACTGGAAGGCAAAGTCTTAGCAACTGGACCAGAGGGAAGTCCCTTGTATATTTCTTTTTATTCTAAAATTCTAATTATCGGTAGTCTTATATAAGTCTTATATAATTATATGTCTTATATATATGTCTTATATAATTAAGTCTTATATAATTATATAATAAACAACATTTGATCTGTTTTTTGTCCCTTACTATCATATCATAACCATTCTTTCGGTTGTGGCAAAGTTTACATAGGTCTAGCTTTTCATCATTGTGTAATAATATCCCACTGAAGGAATGTGTCTGAATTTAACCAGCCATTGCAATTAAATGCAGTTATTGGCAATGAAAGTTGCTTTCAATTCTGCTTTATATAAATAGCTCTAAAATGCACACTTTCATGTATAGAAGAGCCTTTATTTCTTTAGGATTATAGTCTTAAGATATTTATCTAGAACCAGAATTACTAAGTTAATGAATATGGAAATTACGTAGCCTCTGATATTTTCTTTATTTATTTATATCACCATGTTATTTCCCAGAGGGATTCCAACAATATCAACTACCACCAGCAACATGCAATTACAGCAGGCTCACCAGGGTCACACAACCTCTTGGGAATCACCTCCCCTCTATACCCAACCCTGCTAGTTCCAGACAACTTCGATAGCTTACAGCCATGTTTTATTTAACATTATGATACCCTGCCACCACTCTCCATTTCTTTTTCAAACCAAAAGGGGGGAGGGTGCTGTAATTCAGAGGCTACCTATGAATAATTTAATAATAAAACCCTACATGGACATAATTCCTTAGGTTTTCCAAAGAATTTTCACAGACACCATCTCACTGAATGCTCATAGCCACCACTGAGAGGAACAGCAGGGCTATTAAATGGCCAAGAACTGCCGCTTGTTTCTCTCTCTCTCACTGAAGAGGGCTGTTCCTCACAGCCAAGCCATCTGTGCTGACGCCTGCCCTGAGCAGGGGGGAAAGGTCGCACTCAAGGCAATTAACGGATGAAACCTGGGCGTTGCGCGTCAGTTTTTCTCGGTGAACAGGCATATTCTTGGAAAAGTTCAGGAGGCCTGCAGCACATGAAATCTTGACCTTGGACTGCTCGCTTCCGGCCAGGTAAACGGCCAGCTCCCCTCCCCTGGCCTCCACAATGGCTCCTGTTTACCAAGCCCTCTAGGAGGAGTGGCTCCGTTTACCTAAAGGTTAATGTTAACTTGAGGAGGGAAAACTGACCCTGAATCTGGCTTCTGGAGTTGCAAGTTGTCTTTGCCCTTTTTCAGATCCTTGCCCAAGTGGTAAAAACAAGTCATGGTTGCTTATGTTTGTCTGCCTCAAAGAGAACAACAACCCTCCCCCACCAAAAAAAAAAAAAAACCAGTCAAATTTTACTTTTGCACAAGAGAGCCTCGGGCACAGAAAAAGCAAGGAAAGGACGGAGCTTGTGTAGTTCTGTGGGTTCGTCATGGCAGACTAGCCCACCTTCCTCTGTAAACTAGGCCACATGAGACACACTTGGAAGGCACCGGAGACAGATGCAAGACAGCAGACAACAGTCATTGCCACGATTGACTGTTTTCGCTTTGTCTTTGGGAGCTTTCTCTTCCCCCAGCCCTCTTCTTCCTGTTTCATACCCAAGGCTAAATCCTGTTGGCTTCTCTCCAGCCCCTAAAAGAGAACAGCTCACTCAACATTTATCACCAGGGTTTTTGCCTCCTGAATCTAGCCTACAGAAACGTTTACTTGCCCCACGGTGGCGGTCATCACTGATAGAGATGTAAAAGAGGAGTAGCTGCCAATAACTGGGAAATGTAGATCTGTCCTAAAAATCTAGATGTCCATTCCTTTCGGAAAAGGAGGTCCCCATTGCTTCATGCCAGCAATCAACCAGACCTGAGCAATGGCTCCCTCTCTAGACAATTTCCAGTCTGCCTCAGTCCCTATCATTCCCTATTGTCTCTCTGATTCAGGAGCCAAGTGACAGTTACCCTCATGTTATTGTTTTCCATTTAGCAGCATTAAGAGAGAGAGGAAGCACCAGATCACTTCTCTTTCATTTAGGCTCCACGTCTGACCCCACAGACATCTGAATTTACTCAGACTCTGTTAGCAGATCTCAACTTTTCTTTCCCAGTCTCAGCAACTATTCCCTGTTAACCTGAGGGTTCCTGCCTACTCTCCTGTCTTAAAATTTGGTCAAAAGCAATCTTGCAGCCTCGAGAAATCAAAAGAGGTGAGGCCACAGGTTCAAAGAACAAGGTTAAGGAGAATACAAAGAAGGGAGGAGGGGTTGCTGCTGGCATCCTGAAATACAGTACTTAGATCCCAGTGGAAGGGCCTGTGCCTGATGCTGAAGCTCCAATGCTTTGGCCACATGAGAAGAACTGACTCATTAGAAAGGACCCTGATGCTGGGAAAGATTGAAGGCAGGAGGAAAAGGGGATGACAGAGGATGAGATGGTTGGATGGCATCACCGACTCAGTGGACATGAGTTTGAGCAAGGTCCGGGAGACGGTGAAAGACAGGGAAGCCTGGCGTGCTGCAGTCCATGGGGTTGCACTGGGTAACTGACAACAACAAGGGGCCAGTGCAATCAGGGATGTGGCTTTAAACCACTTACTAAGAGGCAGCTGTAAGGAAGTGGAAGAACTCAAGATTCTGGAGTCTATCTGTCTAGATTTAGTCCATGCTTTGCCACTTCCTAGGTGTGTGACCTCAGGCAATTTACTTATCATAACAGCTTAGCTTCCTCAGCTGTAAAATGGTGTACCCCAGCCATGAGAATTAAAGGCAGTAATTCATTTGAGTTAATACAGTATGCTTAGGAGAGTGCCTGGCACGAAGCAGGTGCTATTTGCTATCATTCTCAGCTGTGTGGCCCTGGACTGTGACTTCTCTGATGGAAGATGCTATTGTGATTTCTCAGCTCTTGCCACACTGCCTGGCACATAACAGAGATCCCTATGCTTCTTGAATGAATGGACTGGAAGGATGAATAAATGCGGGAACAGTTTCACCTTTCTAAGGTTCCTTTTCCTCATCTATAGAATAGAAATGTTGTGTGAGCATAAAATGTAACTCTTGTAAAGCACGGACTTTGCATCCTTTCATATAGCAGATATTTAAAACACTTTCATTCACTTTAATAGTAAATACTATTTTCAAGAATGCCTGCATGCGAGCTAAGTCACTTCAGTCCTGTGCGACTCTGTGTGACCCTATGGACTGTATAGCCCACTAGGCTCCTCTGTTCATGGGATTCTCCAGGCAAGAATACTGGAGTGGGTTGCCATGCCCTCCTCCAGGGGGTCTTCCCAACCCAGAGACCAAACCCATGTCTCTTACATCTCCTGCATTGGCAGGCAGATTCTTTACCACCAGCGCCACTTGGGAAGCCCATTTACCAAGTATCAAGTATAACAGGTATTAATTATACTTACCAAGTATAACAGGTATTAATTATACTAAAGCACTTTACATACATACTGTCTCATCTCATCCTCATAATATCATATCATAGATACTCTCTTACTTCTATTACAGATGAGAAGGCTGAAACACAGAGAGGGTAAGAGGCAGACCTGGGATTAGAAGCTATATTCATATTCATCTGACCCCACAGCCTGTCTCTCTTCTACACTCCATCCACTGCCTTTTCCTCTCTGCCAACCACCCGTAAACGACTGTAACCATAAAGTGAAGTGACTGATTTCCTAGCTCCCAGAAGCAGTCTTGGTGATGTTAGCCTCTTAAAAATCAGCTGGTCCCACACCATTTTCCTTTAAGCCAAATACTTCTAAATTCCCACTTCCAACAAGGGGCCTGAATCTCCCCAGATCTGACATAATCTGAGACCAGTATTACTCTGTTTCTTTCCCTTCTTTTCACCAGTGTCCACACTGTACCAGGGATCTTATTTGAGTGTAATTAGAGCAAGTTCCAGTGGAACTCCTGAATATTACAGCTGGGAGGAACCTTGGAAATTGTCCAGTTCAGTCTGTTTGCTTCTTAGAGGTTTTGAAATCCCCCTCCCAGCTAGCGGAGAGAGAAAAATTGTAGAAAGCCAGAGAGAAGTCAGCAGAGCCAGGATCAAAGCCCTAGCTTCCTGCCCTTCTACATAGCTTTCCATTATGCCAGTCAGTGGGCAGGCAATATAGACCAAGGAGTTAAAGCAAAAACAACATACATACTATGCTGCACAAATATATGTAGCAAACATAGCAAATATCATCTTCAGTCTTTCTTGATGACACAGTTTAATTCAGTTCAGTTGCTCAGTCGTGTCCGACTCTTTGCAGCACCATGAATTGCAATACACCAGGCTTCCCTGTCCATCACCAATTCCCGGAGTTCACTCAGACTCACGTCCATTGAGTCCGTGATGCCATCCAGCCATCTCATCCTCTGTTGTCCCCTTCTCCTCCTGCCCCCAATCCCTCCCAGCATCAGAGTCTTTTCCAATGAGTCAACTCTTCTCATGAGGTGGCCAAAGTACTGGAGGTTCAGCTTTAGCATCATTCCTTCCAAAGAAATCCCAGGGTTGATCTCATTCAGAATGGACTGGTTGGATCTCCCTGCTGTCCAAGGGACTCTCAAGAGTCTTCTCCAACACCACAGTTCAAAAGCATCAGTTCTTCTGCGCTCAGCCTTCCTCACAGTCCAACCCTCACATCCATACATGACCACAGGAAAAACCATAGCCTTGACTAGAAAGACCTTAGTCAGCAAAGTAATGTCTCTGCTTTTCAACATGCTATCTAGGTTGTTCATAACTTTCCTTCCAAGGAGTAAGCATCTTTTAATTTCATGGCTGCAGTCACCATCTGCAGTGATTTTGGAGCCCCCAAAAATAGTCTTGACACTGTTTCCACTGTTTCCCCATCTATTTCCCATGAAGTGATGGGACCGGATGTCATGATCTTCGTTTTCTGAATGTTGAGCTTTAGGCCAACTTTTTCACTCTCCTCTTTCACTTTCATCAAGTTCCTCTTCACTTTCTGCCATAAGGGTGGTGTCATCTGCATATCTGAGGTTATTGACATTTCTCCCGGCAATCTTGATTCCAGCTTGTGTTTCTTCTCTGCATATAAGTTAAATAAGCAGGGTGACAATATACAGCCTTGATGTACTCCTTTTCCTATTTGGAAACAGTCTGTTGTTCCATGTCCAGTTCTAACTGTTGCCTCCTGACCTGCATACAGGCTTCTCAAGAGGCAGGTCAGGTGGTCTGGGATTCCCATCTCTTTCAGAATTTTCCACAGTTTACTGTGATCCACAGAGTCAAAGGCTTTGGCATAGTCAATAACGCAGAAGTAGATGTTTTTCTGGAACTCTCTTGCTTTTTCCATGATCCAGCGGATGTTGGCAATTTGATCTCTGGTTCCTCTGCCTTTTCTAAAACCAGCTTGAACATCAAGAAGTTCACGATTCACGTATTGCTGAAGCCTGGCTTGCAGAATTTTGAGCATTACTTTACTAGCATGTGAGATGAGTGCAACTGTGTGGTAGTTTGGACATTGTTTGGCATTGCCTTTCTTTGGAATTGGAATGAAACTGTGACACAGTCAATTCCCCTTCCCAAGTACAATAGTTAAGACAGCGAGAAAAAACCTGTTTGCGTTTTGGTATGGGATTTGATCTTGGAATCTTCCAAGTAGAGGTTGCCAACCAAAGCCTAGCGACAGCATGAAAATGACTTCCATTGGCCACCAGGGGGAGGGGATGAGCACTGGGAGAGCTCCACGCAAGCAAACACAATGCAGGTTACTTGGAAGGACTCATTTCCACTTCTCAAAGACTATACATGTTGACTACTCTTCTTGGCTTGAGAGGCGCTACAGAAGGGTGGGAAATATTTAGTGCTTTCCTTTGCTAGGCTGAATTAATATGTTTAGTTGCTCAGTCATATCTGACTCTGCGACCGATGGACTGCAACCTGCAAGGCTCCTCTGTCCATGAGGATTCTCTAGGCAAGAATACTACACTGGGTTGCCATGCCCTCCTCCAGGGGATCTTCCCAACCCAGGGATTGAATTCAGGTTTCCCGCATTGCAGGCAGATTCTTTACCGTCTGAGCCACCAGGGAAGCCTGAGAATACAGGAATGGGTAGCCTATCCCTTCTGCAGGGAATCTTGCCAACCCAGGAACTGAACTGGGGTCTCCTGCATTTCAGGCAGATTCTTTACCAGCTGAGCTACCAGGGATTAATATGGGGGACTTAAAAGGGGGGAAAGAATCATTTGGTTGTTAAGTGTTTCAAATGTTAGCCTAGGTTTTTTAACCCTGACCTTCACAACCTAGGCTTTTCTTTTGGTCTATAGGAATTCATTCAGCACTGAAGAGTTTTCCTACTGTGTGTCTGCCTGTGATTTCCTTCTCTTTCTCCAAATAATAGGTTTTCCTGCACTCCACTCACCTTTTCATCTTTTGGTCCTCATTCCCCTACCAGAAGCATAGAACGCCTCTGCTAGCTCTTAGAAAAGATAGGAGATAGGGCAAAAAAAGATATGGAGTAAGATCTCTGGATCTTGCTTTTAGCTTTGCCTCTTTGACACAGGATATCATATTTAGAAGCCAGTGTTTATATTCTCCCTCATTTCCTATCTTTTCCGTCGTTACAGAATCACCAAGAACATAAAAGCTTAATATCCTGGAAAGTGCTTTAAATTTTGAAGCAGACAAGATAAAATAAAATGCCTACTATGGTTTTCCACTCCTTCCCCTACTTTAGCAA
Organism: Madoqua kirkii; assembly: GCA_006408675.1. Taxonomy (NCBI): domain Eukaryota; kingdom Metazoa; phylum Chordata; class Mammalia; order Artiodactyla; family Bovidae; genus Madoqua; species Madoqua kirkii. The sequence goes on along the minus strand of SJYC01029029.1, from coordinate 6,118 downwards.
GGTGTTTGTTTTTTTCTGCCCCTTGTTACCAGAGTCAGCTTGAGCACTATTTGGTCTATATTTTAGCATAAAACTATGACTTCAGAAAGGAAGGGCTTCCCTGGTGGCTCAACTGGTAAAAACTCTGCCTGCAATGTAGGAGACCTGGGTTCAATCCCTGGGTTGGGAAGATGCCCTGGAGAGGAGAATGGAACGGCTATCCACTCCAGTATTCTGGCCTGGAGAATTCCATGGACTGAGGTCACAAAGAGCTGGACTCGACTGAGCGACTTTCGCTTTCACTATGATCTTTTGGCTTTTCATTCGATCCACCCTTTGAATTTCAGCACAGGGCCTTAGCAAAACACAGACTAACAAGGGAGACACTCAACTATTCAAGGGTTTTGCCAATAAGTGCTGAGACTAACTGGCCACATTCCCAGCGAACAAGAAACTTGCTGACTCAGATGCCATCTTTTATTCTGCTAGAAATCAAGGCATTCTGCAAGACTGGAAGATGCAATTTTCAGGCAGGCTCATACCCAGTCATTTTCTCCACAATATGCAGTGTGAAACTAGCAAAGACAGATTGGTTCTGGATCCAAACTCCACCTCTACCACTTACTATAACAGAAGGGTGACTGTGGGTGAGTGTCTCTCTGTATCTCAGTTCCCTCATAAGTAAAATGAAAATAATATTCACCTCATGGGGTTGCTTTAAGGATTAAGTGAGTTAATAATATTTCTAAAGCTCTTAATGTTTGGTTCAAAATAAGGGCTACTGTAAAATGAAAATATAATTGCAGCACTGGTACACACAATAACTAACTAACGTGCCTAGCACATACTAGGGTTTAGTAAACTGTAGCTCCCTTCCCACCGTTCATTTCTATTAATAAATGTTACATTTTTCCTAGCGTTCAAATCCCAAAGAACTTTCCTCAAGCCTAGAAGGGTTTTCCTTCAGGAAGGCGAGAAATAACGCCTAGAAGTGAAAGAAAAAGGAGATAGGTTATTTGGAGAGGGCTGGAAAGGAGGTATTTGTAGGGGGCTGCGCTGTCACGAGAAACAGAAGTGTCTTTCTGTAAGGATTCTCCAGACAAAGGAAGAAAGGTGATCAGGAGAAGGATCCGAGGATGAGGCAGGAGGAAAGGGACAGAGTTGTGCGATTCCCAGGGATCTCTGGTATCTCAGGGACAGCTCCCTGGGGGCAACGGTTTGGGGAAATCGAAGGAGGGCAGGAAGTGAGGGTGCGCACAGAGGGCGACCCAGGTTTGGGAGGAAAGGTGGTTTAGGAAAGAGTGAGGAGCTGGGAAAAGAATGGTTGGTGTGTGAGAAAGGTCTGGCACGGGGTCCTGAGGACGAGAAAAGCGAGTGAGAATATTGTAGCAGTGACTGAGTATGGGGCGTGGAAGAGGGCGAGCGATACCTAGACCTGCAGAGAAGAGGCGGGCTACGGCAGAACCGAGAGAAAGCAGGGGCGTGCGGGAGGCTTTTGCCACAGAATGCCACCAGCGAAGGGCAGAGGGGTAGCCATGGGAAACTGGGCACCAGGGGGGCATGTAGAACCCGGTTTTCACTGGGGAGGCACTAGGAGGCCGCGGCCTGGGGGCAGCAGCGGGCTTTGGGGCGCTCTTACCCGCAATTCCTATTCCCCCGTCTCGCCCCCGCTCTGCCGCCCGTATAGCTCGCAACCACACTCGTGGGGCCCCTCCTCGAAAGAGACACGCTCCCTCTGGCTGCCAGACAACCTCTTAATCCCAACCCGAGCCGCTCCTAATTTGGGGTCCGCCCGGCCCCCCTATTTGCATATAGGGCTTTCCAGGCCTTCGATTGGCCCCTTCGGTAGTTGGCATGCCCCCCGCCTCCCGAATCCAGTTAACCGCTCGGAGAGAGAAGCGCCCGAGGTCGTCCCGGGAGACGCCGAGGACGCTGGGGCGCGGGGCCGCGCTCCCGGCGCGCGAGGCGCAACTACCGCTTGCCCTCCGCGGGTCCCCGCCTTACCGGATCCGCCCAGCCCTCCCCGGTCCGCCCCGCCCCGGGGTCCTAGGCGGACCCGGCCCGCGCCGTCCGGGCGTCGTGCGCAGGCGCGGCTTGAACGTCGGGGGCCCGAGCGAATCAGAACGTCTGATTCTGGAGCTCCAGGGCCGTTAGCCGGTCCCAGCGAGGGTCGCCTTGGGCCTTAGGCACTCTGTTAAGGGAAAACATCCACTACCCGGAGCAGGAAACAGCGAGCGGAGAGGGCTAGACTGAAACCCAAGCCGAGATCTCAGGTTGCCTGTGTAACCTCGGACAGCCGACGTGACCTGAGACTTCGCTTCTTTAGCAGTAAAATGGGTATCACAAGCCTGTGACGAACAGCTCAGGCTTATTGAATCACGATACATCAGAGGGTGGGGGCTGGGGGGGGGGGCGGTCCTGACCCCTCCACTGAACTGGCCAATAAGAAAGAGCTACCCAGGGCTCAGGGGTTTTGACTTCTCAAAACAACACCTTGACTGTCCTCAGGTGGAGAATCAGAGTAGTGACTGGATTCGAATAATTGTGGTTTCTTAAAGTTTCCACCTGTCTGAGCTTAGAGTCCTGCCTGGAAAGGATTGGCAGCCAGTAAAGAATCGGACCCCACTGAGAGACTAAGCACAGCACAGAGCTGTTTTTGCTTGGGTTAATTCAGATTGGTGAAAGACTGAACAGGGGATTGATTTTAAGTCTTGAACCATAGCGATTTTGAGAAACTCCCTTACGGATTGAACCGAGGGGGATATACATCCCTCTTCATTCTTGAAATTTTTCCAGATGCTTGACTTGATGCCACTGAAATGTAACTGCTCCTGTGAAAAAAGATCATTTAGTCCCAAGGAGTAAGAGTTATGTAAGACTTAAATTATTACTTTCTTTTCCAGCAATTGAGGGGAGACATATAAGAAGGAGAAGGCCTCCTAAGAAAACCTGTAGTCAAAACAACTAAGGGAAAAGACAAAATCCACATCTGTGATGGGAAGCATGCTGAAGTTAGTCCAGGAGCTGTGATAGAATACTGGACAAACAACAAGTAAATGGACTTAAAAAAAAAAACAAAAACCTTCAGGAGACTTTTTACTTTAAGTTGGAAGTATTTGGGCTACAGCCGATGCAGAAAGAAATCCAATTTGAACTTCCCTGATATAAATAAACCGGAGTTTTCCAAACACCAGTGGTCACAACCTTGCAACCCCCTCCACCCATCCAGGAAGATCTCCAGTCAGGCAGGCACCACCCAGCCATTTGGAATGTCCATTTTCTTGGACATTCCAAAAAATTGTGTAAACCAGTCTCATTAGAGACTTCCATCCTTTGAATCCCTAACTACCCCCGCTCTTATTAAACTGATATCCAAACCTTAATCCCTAGCTATTTGAGGTAGTTACTCCTGAATGCTCTGGTGTACATAAAAACTTTACCTTTCAGACCTAAATTAATAGAGGAAAAGTTTTCCTGCCAACACAGGACACCACCCCTTTACCTGCTGATCTGCTCAAGCAGGAGGCTAGAGGCAAAGGCGTAGCTTAACCTGAAGCAGACACTAAAATCCTGCTATTTGGTGCTTAAATTCACACTGGAGGGCCTGAGGTGCACCCATCCAGAAACCTCTCTGCCATCCCATTCTCTCTTCCCACCAGGTGGCCCTAGGCCATCTTGCCCTTCCCCCTCTTCAGGGTCTTGGATATCAGGTGACAATCATCAACTGGCCACCCAACAGATGCTTCCCTAAGACCAACTGTCCCAGCTCTGTTCCCCTCCCCCATCCCGCCTCTTTCTTTCCCCAGAGTCCCACCAATCTGCTCTGGCAAGCTCAGGCTTGCTTTGGTCTCCCGTCCCTCTGGAGTAATATTGTGATGGAAATGAGAGAGAGGATGCAGGAGGGAGCTACAAAGATTTACAGCTTCCAGAGGGCTTCCATTAAAATCCCTGACAACGGGTTATTTATGAGAGGGTTGGCCGCAGTGGGAGCTAATAGGCCAGAGCCTGGCACTGCTGTCCTTTCAGGGGTAATGACAGGAACAAACACAGGGTGAACAGTAGAGCTGCCCCCGCTGGAGAGCAAAGCAGGGTTCAACCCCTCAGGCATCCCCTCCAGGGCCAGAGAGTGACATCGAGAAAATCTGAGAGCATCAGCGAATTGTAGCAGACAAACCAGAAACAGGAAAACCCACATGACAAACACTGGGGTTTCTGAGCCTAGGTGTGAAGGTTAAAGCAGTGTGTTCGAGGGTCCTTGCAGTCCTCAAAAAATGTAAGCTATGTCCACACACTCTTTGCTCCAACTAAGAAGCAAGAGTGTGTGAAAACCTACAGGTCTGAAGCTGTTGTTTGCACTGTCTTTTTGTTCCTAAGGCACCCACCTGACTAAATAAATCAAAGACAATAACAGAACCTTCAGAAGTTTATTTACAGTTGACACACACTCTGTTTCCCAGTTTGAGACACTTCCTTTAAGTAATTAATGTAAAAAGATAGAGTGTCCTCCTTTTGGTCCCCTAATCCAAGATCCAGCCTAGAAGCCCCTTCTTCTTGTACCAATCAAAAGAAAGTACTGGTATATGTACCCGAGATGAAGTAGGAAATAGAAATGATGTAATGTATTAGGAAATATTATAGAGGTATGTCTAATCACAGAAGTCTTGTGATATCAGAAGAGATCTTAAAGACTCCCCTGGTTTTCCCAGTTTGAGACACTTCCTTTAAGTAATTAATGTAAAAAGATAGAGTGTCCTCCTTTTGGTCCCCTAATCCAAGATCCAGCCTAGAAGCCCCTTCTTCTTGTACCAATCAAAAGAAAGTACTGGTATATGTACCCGAGATGAAGTAGGAAATAGAAATGATGTAATGTATTAGGAAATATTATAGAGGTATGTCTAATCACAGAAGTCTTGTGATATCAGAAGAGATCTTAAAGACTCCCCTGGTATATCTCTTGTTTGCAGATGAGGAAAAGAGGCCTGGAAGAATATGATGCTTTGGCCAAGGCCTTGCAGGGTTTCATAGAGAACTGCTCCTTCCTTCACATACTTCTTAGTACTGTTATTGGGTGAAACAGAAATTGCTGTCCAGCACCTCTTCTGATGTCTCCGGTTTTGGTATGTATCTGATAGGACTCAGAGAGGCCCAGGGAATAGGGCTGCTTGCCCAGGAGCAGTGGAGCTTCCAACTTCTGTTTTTATTTTGTCCTTTTTCATCTTCCCTCTGTCTTCTGGGAGGGAAACAGCTTTCCCTGAAAGGAGCTATTATTCATGATTGTTTTCACGGCACCCCTGTTTTTTTGGTGCAGATGTGTTTAGAAACAAACTCCATAGAAAGTGGCCCTGACTGCTGAGGAAATAACAGGTAGGTTACTTGAACACTTTATGTGTGCAGGGCAGCTTGCTAGATGCCTTGGAGACGCACGCATTTGTAAGTGCACTAAAGTAAAGTGAAGTCGCTCAGTCGTGTCCAACTCCATGGACTGTAACCAGCCAGGCTCCTCCGTCCATGGAATTTTCCAGGCAAGGATACTGGAGTCGGTTGCCATTTCCTTCGGGGGATGTTCCCGACCCAGGGATCAAACCCAGGTCTCCCACACTGAAGGCACTACTACATGTAGCAAAAGGATCCTGTCTACTCAGAGTTACCATTTTATTTTCCTTCACATTGTTTGGAATACTCATTTCCCACTAATACCTCTTTTATAGACTCCATACTATGTACCCATGTACACTAATCTAGAGCCAGACATCTTGGAATGTGAAGTCAAGTGAGCCTTAGAAAGCATCACTATGAACAAAGCTAGTGGAGGTGATGGAATTCCAGTTGAGCTATTTCAAATCCTGAAAGATGATGCTGTGAAAGTGCTGCACTCAATATGCCAGCAAATTTGGAAAACTCAGCAGTGGCTACAGGACTGGAAAAGGTAAGTGTTCATTCCAGTTCCAAAGAAAGGCAATGCCAAACAATGCTCAAACTACTGTACAATTGCACTCATCTCACACGCTAGTAAAGTAATGCTCAAAATTCTGCAAGCCAGGCTTCAGCAATACGTGAACCGTGAACTTCCTGATGTACAAGCTGGTTTTAGAAAAGGCAGAGGAACCAGAGATCAAATTGCCAACATCTGCTGGATCAT
>SJYC01029023.1:0-20512 GCA_006408675.1 Madoqua kirkii | reverse complement strand
CAGGTTCCTATGTAATATTGGTCTTTACAGCATCGGACTTTACTTCTATCACCAGTCACATCCACTACTGGGTATTGTTTTTGCTTTGCTTCCATCCCTTCGTTCTTTCTGGAATTATTTCTCCATTAAATACTTTCTTGCTAGTGAGTGACATGATCAGATTTCCACTTTTGAAAAACTCGCCTGGCTATTGCATGGGTACCAGAATCCTGGGGTTGAAGTAATTTAGGTAATGAGAAGGCTGTTTCGTCCAGCTGATAGAGGATGGTGGCTTGAAGCAGAGTGGTATAGATGGAGAGTAATCAATACATCTGAGGAGTTTTGATGTGGTTAGGACTTGAGGAAAGGCAGGCTATGAGGCATGAAGGAGAGAAAGGTAACAAGGACAATTCATTGCTTCAACAAAATTGTTTTGGATATCTATGAGACAGTAAGCCTTGTGTTAAGAAGGAGGATTCAAACAATCACAGCCCCTGTGTTTAAGATTTGGAAATCTAAGGGGAGAGACAGTCACATAAATAATCAATCACTAAGTTATGTAATGGGGGCTTCCCTGGTAGCTCAGGTGAAGAATCTGCCTGTAATGCAGGAGACCAAGGTTTGACTCCTGGGTCAGGAAGATCACCTGGAGAAGGAATAGGCTACCCACTCCAGTATTCTTGGGCTTCCCTGGGGGCTCAGATGGTAAAGAATCTGTGTGTAATGTGGGAGACATGGGTTCAATTATCAATCACTAAGTTATGTAATGGGGGCTTCCCTGGTAGCTCAGGTGAAGAATCTGCCTGTAATGCAGGAGACCAAGGTTTGACTCCTGGGTCAGGAAGATCACCTGGAGAAGGAATAGGCTACCCACTCCAGTATTCTTGGGCTTCCCTGGGGGCTCAGATGGTAAAGAATCTGTGTGTAATGTGGGAGACATGGGTTCAATCTCTGGGTTGGGAAGATCCCCTGGAGGAGGACATGGCAACCCACTCCAGTATTCTTGCCTGGAGAATCCTCATGGACAGAGGAGTCTGGCAGGCTGCATTCCATAGGATTGTAAAGAGTGAGACATGACTGAGCAGCTAAGAAGCAGCACAGCACAACACAGCAAAAGTTATATAATGGGCTTCCCAGGTGTCGCTAGTGGTAAAGAACCTGTCTGCCAATGTAAGAGATGTGGATTCAATCCCTAGGTTGGGAAGACCCCTGGAGGAAGGCACAGAAACCCACTCCAGTATTCCTGTCTAGAGAATCCCATGGACAGATGAGCCTGGCAGGGTAGAGTCTGTAAGGTCACACAGACTCAGACATGACTGAAGTGACTTAGCATGCATGTACCCTGGGTGTGTAATGTCATATGCAGGCTGTGATGTTGCAGGATACAGTGCCACAAGAACATGCAAAAGGACTGTCTCTTCAAAGTGGCAGTCATGTATGGATATGAGAATTGGACTATAAATAAAGCTGAGTGCCGAAGAATTGATGCTTTTGAACTGTGGTGTTGGAGAAGACTCTTGAGAGTCCCTTGGACAGCAAGCAGATCCAAACTGTCCATCCTAAAGGAAATCAGACCTGAATATTCATTGGAAGGACTGATGCTGAAGCTTAAACTCCAATACTTAGGCCACCTGATGTGAAGAACTGACTCTTTTGAAAAGACCCTGATGCTAGGAAAGATTGAAGGTGGCAGGAGAAGGGGATGACAGAGGATGAGATGGTTGGATGGCATCACCGACTGAATGGACAGAAGTTTGAGTAAACTCTGGGAGTTGGTGATGGACAGGGAAGGCTGGTGTGCTGCAGTCCATAGGGTCACAAAGAGTTGGACATGACTGTGCAACTGAACTGAACTGAACTTCAAAGTGGGGACTCCTGGATGAGATTACCCTTGATCTGACGTGAGGTTTTGTGTGTGTGTGTGTGTGTGTGTGTGTGTGCGGTTATTATTTTCCGTTTATTATTTTCTCTGTGTAAGGTTGCACAGAGTTGGACACGACTCAAGTACTTAGTATGCACGTATGCAGGGTGTGTAGTGTTGTATGCAGGGTGTGTAATATCATATGCAGGCTGTGATGTTGCAAGATACAGTGCCACAAGAGCAAGCAAAAAGACTCTCTTCAAAGCAGGGACTCCTGGAGATTACCCTTGATCTGAAGTTGGTTTGTGTGTGTCCAGTGTTTATTTTTATTTATTTGTTTTTTTTTAAATTATTTTATTTAGAGGATATTTACTTTACAATATTGTAATGGTTTTTGTCACACATTGACATGAATCAGCTAATCATTGATTAGTTCTAGTAATTTTCTGTTGGTGTCTTTAGGGTTCTTTATGTAGAGGATCATGTCATCTGCAAATAGTGAGTGTTTTACTTCTTTTCCAATCTGGATTCCTTTTATATATTTATTTTTTTAATTATCTGATTGCTGTGGCTAGGACTTCCAAAACTATGTTGAATAGTAGTGGTGGAAGTGGACAACTTGGCTTGTTGCTGATATTAGAGGAAATGATTTCAATTTTTCACCATTGAGGGTAATGTTTGCTGTGGGTTTTCCATATATGGCTTTTATTATGTTGAGGTATGTTCCTTCTATACCTGATTTCTGAAGAGTTTTTTTTTTATCATAAATGGGTGTTGAATTTTCTCAAAGGTTTTCTCTGCACCTATTGAGATAATCATATGGTTTTTAATCTTTCAATTTGTTGATATGGTGTATCACATTGATTTGTGAATATTGAAGAATCCTTGCATCTCTGGGATAAAGCCCACTTGGTCATGATGTATAATCTTTTTAATATGTTGTTGGATTGTGTTTGATAGCATTTTGTTGAGGATTTTTGCATCTATGTTCATCAGTGATATTGGCCTGTAGTTTTCTTTTTTTGTGGCATCTTTGTCTGGTTTTGGTATTAGGGTGATGGTGGCCTCATAGAATGAGTTTGAGAGTTTACCTTTCTCTGCAATATTCAGGAAGAATTTGAGTAGTTTAGGTGTTAGCTCTTCTCTAAATTTTTCGTGGAATTCACCTGTGAAGCCATTTGGTCCTGGGCTTTTTTTTGTTAGAAGATTTTTGATTACAGCTTTGATTTCTGTGCTTGTGATGGGTCTGTTAAGATCTATTTCTTCCTGGTTCCGTTTTGGATGGTTATGCTTCTCTAAGAATTTGTCCATTTCTTCCAAGTTGTCCATTTTATTGGCATATAATTGATCATAGTAGTTTCTTATGATGTTTTGCATTTCTGTGCTGTCTGTTGTGATTTGTCCATTTTCATTTCTAAGTTTTATTGATTCAATTCTTCTCCCTTTTTTCTTGATGAGTCTGGCTAATGGTTTGTCTATTTTATCTCTTCTCAGAAAACCAGCTTTTAGTTTTGCTCATCTTTGTTATAGTCTCTTTCATTTCTTTTTCACTTCTGCTCTGATTTTTATGATTTCTTTCCTTCTACTAACTTTGAGGTTCTTCTGTTCTTCTTTTTCTAGTTTCTCTAGGTGTAAAGTTAGGTTGTTTATTTGATATTTCTCTTGTTTCTTGAGGTAGGCGTGTATGAATATGAACCTCCCTCTTAGCACTTCTTTTATCTAATACCATAGGTTGTGGGTTGTTGTGTTTTCATTATCATTTGTTTCTATGCATTTTAAAATTTCTTCTGTGATCAACCAGTCTATTCTGAAGGAGATCAACCTTGGGATTTCTTTGGAAGGAATGATGCTAAGGCTGAAACTCCAGTACTCTGGCCACCTCATGCGAAGAGTTGACTCATTGGAAAAGACTCTGATGCTGGGAGAGATTGGGGGCAGGAGGAGAAGGGGATGACTGAGGATGAGATGGCTGGATGGCATCACGGACTCGATGGACATGAGTCTGAGTGAACTCCGGGAGATGGTGATGGACAGGGAGGCCTGGCGTGCTGCCATTCATGGTGTAGCAAAGAGCCAGACACGACTGAACGACTGAACTGAACTGATCTGTTGTTTATTCAGTAGTGTGCTATTTAGCCTCCATGTTTGTATTTATTTTATAGATTCTCCCCCACCCCCACCCCATAGTTGACATCTAGTCTTCTTGCATTGTGGTCGGAAAGGATGCATGAAATGGTTTCAGTTTTTAAAAATTTACCAAGGCTAGATTTACGGTCAGGGATGTGATCTATCCTGGAGGATGTTCCATGTGCACTTGAGAAAAGGTGAAATCCATTGTTTTGGGGTAAAATGCCCTGTAGATATTGATTAACTCTATCTGGTCCATTGTATAATTTAGAGCTTGTTGATAATTTTGTATTTGGTTGATGTATCCATAGGTGTGTGGGCTATTAAAGTCCCTCACTATTATTGTGTTACTGTTAATTTCCCCTTTCATAGTTGTTAGCATTAGCCTTACGTATTAAGGTGCTCCTATGTTGAGTGCATATATAATTGTTATATCTTCTTGGATTGTTCCTTTGATCATTATGTAGTGTCTTTCTTTGTCTCTTATCACAGTCTTTATTTCAAAATTTATTTTATCTGATATGAGTATTGCTACTCCTGCTTTCTTTTGGTCTCCATTTGCATGAACTGTATTTTCCAGCTCTTCATTTTCAGTCTGTGTGTGTCCCTAGGTTTGAGGTGGGTCTCTTGTAGATGGCATATATAGGGGCCTTGTTTTTGTATCCATTTGGCTAGACTTTGTCTTTTGGTTGGAACATTTAACCCATTTAAATTTAAGGTAATTATTGATAACTATGACCCCATTATCATTTATGTTGTTGTCTGGGGTTTGATTTTATAAACCTTTTCTGTGTTTCCTGTCCAGAGAAGATCCTTTAGCACTTGTTGAAGAGCTGGTTTGGTGGTGCTGAATTATCTCAGCTTTTGCTGGTCTGTCAAGCTTTTTATTTCTCCTTCATATCTGAATGAGACCCTTGCTGGGTAGAGTAATATTAGTTGTATGTTTTTCTCTTTCATCACTTTAAGTATGTCTTGCCATTCTCTTCTGGCCTGAAGAGTTTCTAATGAAAGATCAGGTGTTATCTTTATGGGGATCCTCTTGTGTGTTGTTTGTTGCTTTTCCTTTGCTGCTTTTAATATTTGCTCTTTGTGTTTCTTTCTTTTTTTTTTTTACTTTGATTAATAGGTGTCTTGTGGTGTTTTGCCTTGGGTATATGCAGAGTACATCATGAGAAACACTGGACTGGAAGAAGCACAAGTTGGAATCAAGATTGCTGGGAGAAACATCAATAACCTCAGATATGCAGATGACACCACCCTTATGGCAGAAAGTGAAGAAGAACTAAAGAGCCTCTTAATGAAGGTGAAAGAGGAGAGTGAAAAAGTTAGCTTAAAGCTCAACATCCAGAAAATGAAGATCATAGCATCTGGTCCCATCACTTCCTGGGAAATAGATGAGGAAACAGTGGAAACAGTGTCAGACTTTATGTTTTGGGGCTCTAAAATCACTGCAGATGGTGATTGCAGCCATGAAATTAAAAGACCCTTAATCCTTGGAAGGAAAGTTATGACCAACCTAGATAGCATATGAAAAGCAGAGACATCACTTTGCCAACAAAGGTCTGTCTAGTCAAGGCTATGGTTTTTCCAGTGGTCATGTATGAATGTGAGAGTTGGACTATAAAAAAAGCTGGGCATTGAAGAATGACGAGTTTGAACTGTGGTGTTGGAGAAGACTCTTGAGAGTCCCTTGGACTGCAAGGAGATCCAACCAGTCCATCCTAAAGGAGATCAGTCCTGAGTGTTCATTGAAAGGACTGATGTTGAAGCTGAAGCTCCAATACTTTGGCCACCTGATGCAAAGAGCTGACTCATTTGAAAAGACCCTGATGCTGGGAAAGATTGTGGGCAGAAGGAGATGCGGGCGACAGAAGATGAGATGGTTGGATGGCATCACTGACTCAATGGACAAGGGTTTGGGTAGACTCCGGGAGTTGGTGATGGACAGGGAGGCCTGGCATGCTGCGGCTCATGGGGTCACAAAGAGTTGGACACGACTGAGCAACTGAACTGAACTATTCTGTTTGGGACTCTCTGGGTTTCTTGGACTTGGGTGGCTGTTTCCTTCCCTATTTAAAGGAAGTTTTTGACTAATATTTCATGCCTTTTCTTTCTATCTTCTTCTTTTTGGACACCTATGCTTTGAATGTTGGGCATTTAATGTTGTCCCAGAGGTCTCTGAGTTTATCCTCATTTTTAAAATTCTTTATTCTTTTTCCCTCTGTGCTTCATTTATTTCTATCATTCTATCTTCCATCTCACTTATCCTCTCTTCTACCTTAGTTATTCTAGTGTTGCTTCACTCCAGAGTGCTTTTAATCTCAGTTATTGCATTGTTCATTACTGATTGACTCTTCATTTCTTCTAGGCCCTTGTTGAACATTTCTTGCATCTTCTCCATCCTGTCTGTAGTCTATTTATCTGTAAGTCAGTTTTGTTTTCAAGATTTTGGATCATCTTTACTGTCATCATTCTGAATTCTTTTATAAGTAGACTTCCTATCTCCTCCTCTTTTGTTTGGCTTGGTAGGTTTTTTATCATGTTCCTTCCCCTGCTGAATGTTTGTCTGGCTTTTCATTTTGTTTAGCTTCCTGTGTTTGGGGTGCCCTTTCTGCAGGCTGGAAGTTCATGATTCCTTTTACTTGTGGAGTCTGCTTCCTGTGGGTGGGGTTACACCAGTGGTTTGTTAAGGTTTCCTGGTTGGGGGAGCTTTGTGTCTGTGTTCTGGTGGGTGGAGATGGATCTCTTTCCTCTGGAGTACATTGAAGTGTCCAGTAGTGAGTTTGGGGTGTCTGTCAGTTTGGCCTGGCTTTGAACATCCTGTCTTTTAATGTTCACTGTTGTGTTCCTGTTTTGCTGGAGAATTAGCGTGGTGTGTCTTTTGCTGGTACTTGTTGACTCTTGGGTGGAGCCTGTTTCAGGGTAGATATGGAAGCTTTTGGGTGAGCTCTTCTCTATTAATATTCCCTGGAGTCAGGAGTACTCTGATGTTCTAAAATTATGGAGTTAAGCCTCCTGCCTCTCGGTTTTGGTCCTCCTCTTACAGTAGCTTCAAGACTTCTCCATCCATACTGCACAGTAGAGAAAATCCCTAGGTTAATGAAGAAACAACTCTCCACATCCAGGAACACCCAAAGAGATTCAGAGTTATATAAAGAATAGAACAGGGATGAAATAGAGGTGACTCAGTGAAGAAAAGGAAGAGTCAAAAAGGAAAGAGAACAATCAAGTTCAGTTCAGTTCAGTGCTGTCACTTATTCTTGTCTGACTCTTTGTGATGCCATGGACTGCAGCACACCAGGCTTCCCTGTCCATCACCAACTTTTGGAGCTTGCTCAATCTTATGTCCATCAAGTCAGTGATGTGATACAAGCATCTCACCCTCTGTCATCCCCTTCTACTCCTGCCTTCAATCTTTCCCAGTAGCAGGGCCTTTTCCAATGAATCAGTGCTTTTCATTAGGTGGCCAAAGTATTGGAGTTTTCAGCTTCAGGATCAGTCCTTCCAATGAATATTCAAGGCTGATTTTTCATAGGATTGATTGGTTGGGTCCCCTTGCAGTCCAAGGGATTCTCGAGAGTCTTTTCCAAATTCAAAGGTCAAAAGCATCGATTCTTCAGCACTCAGCTTTCTTTATACTCCACTTCTCTCACCCACACGTGACTACTGGAAAAAACATAGCCTTGAGTAGATGAACCTTTGTTGGCCAAGTAATGTCTCTGCTTTTTAATATGCTGTCTAGGTTGATCAGAGCTTTTCTTCCAAGGAGCAAGTGTCCTTTAATTTCGTGGCTGAAATCACCATCTGCAGTGATTTTGGAGCACAAAAAATAAAGTCTGTCACTGTCTCCATTGTATCTTTGTCTATTTGCCATGAAGTGATGGGACCAGATGTCATGATCTTAGTTTTTTGAATATTGAGTTTGAAGCCAATTCAACATTATTCAGAGTAATCAAGCCACTATCCAATCCCTAAGTGTTCTCCACAGCCCAGAACACCCAAAGAGATTCATAGAGTTATATAGAATACAGAAGAGGGAGGAAGGAGATAGAGGTGACCCAGAGGACAAAAATGAGAGTCAAAAGGGGGTAGAGCAATGAAGCCAGTAATGAAATCCCAAAATGAAAATGGATACTGAAGTTTAGATTCTTAAAGGCACAAAATTGATAACAAATATCAAAAAGCAAAGATTAAAAACCTAGAATAGATGTTAGACTCTCAAAAATACAACATAAAATTCAAAACAGAATTGATGACAAAAATTTGGAATTAAAAAAATTTTTTTTGAAAAAATAATCAGTTCAGTTAGTTCAGCCATTCAGTAGAGTCTGAATCATTGTGGCCTCATGGACTGCAGGAATGGTAGGCTATAAAAATGAAAGTTAAAGAAGTAATAAAGAACTGTATGTTTCTTCAAAAATTAAAAAGTGATAATAGTAAAAATATATCTAGGAATTTCTCTGGAGCTGTTGTGGGCAGTGTGGGGTCAGTTCAATGTCAGGTAGTCTGTTTTTTTGGCTTGTAGTTGTTCTCAAAGTTTATGGTTCCCCCTCAAATGCAAGGTTTCAGCATTAACTTCAGGGTTTTAATTGGTTGCACCTGTGACTTTCAGGGTGTTTCCCCCTCTCCTTTGTTTATTTTGGCAAGTGTGTTTGCAAGACTCTTCAGTGTCTTATTTTCACCCTATGATGAGGGGATGAAGGTGGCCACTTATGTAGGCTCACTTGTTCAGTTGTGCTGTGGGAAGGGAGGGACACTACAAACAAATAGCACTGGCATGTGTCTGGGGTGCTTGCAGTGATGGATCACACTGGGTTTGCCATAGCTCAAAGGGGCAAGTACTTCCTGGGTCCACACTGCTCAGATTCCAGGGTGGTCTGCAAGGGTACTGTCCCAAGTGGGCCCTGTTTTCATGCAGTTCCCAGGTCTAAGCCACTTGGGCTTTCAGACACTCCACAAGGGCACAGATCCAGATGGGCTATGTGTTTTGTGCCCTTTCCAGGTACAAGCCACTCAGCCAACTGGGTGCTTGGTGAGCACACTGTCCCAGGTAGCCCACGCATTTTGTGCACCTGTCTGGTCCTGGCTGCTCGGTATCCTGGGTGCGTCATGAGGACACAGTCACAGGTGTTCAGTGTATCTCCTATGTGGAGCTATATAAGGCTTGACACTCCTGGTACATGTGAACCTTCCAGGATCTCAGGAAGATGTGATTAGCAACTGGCAGAAGCTCATACATCATTAAACAGAAGCAGTATATATGTAATAAATTCAATGAAGACTTTAAAAATGTCCCACATCAAAAAATGTTAAAGAATTATACTGAATAAAAAGTTACAGTCTTGGCCGCTGGGAGAAGGGCTTCTGCACCAAAGGGGCCCAGTGGTGGCAGACTCCCAGTGAAAGCATCTGGAAGAGGAGGCCGTGAATCCGCAGGCTCGGGTGGAAGCCTGGCCCATCCCCAGACCTCCCTGGGGCTGGACTCTGACGGAAAGGGCCTAGCGTGCGTGGTGAGGCCACAGGCAGCCTAGGGCCTTGCACTCTATGCTCAGTTTTGTTTTGTTTTCTCCCTGGAGCTCGATCCTGGCCTGGGAGTGCTTCTGGCTTCACATTCTGCACCCTTGGCACTTTGGTTTAGTAATGCTGGTGAGGTCTGAGTGGCCCCAAAGTGGAGGTGACACCGGGTTTGTTTTTCCACCTGAAAATGAAAGCCTCTGTACATTCTCCACCAGATTATGAGATTTGCACACTTTCAGACACTCTACTCCCATAGTAACAGCGACTTCTTGTCGTGAATAGATGACTTTCTAGTCCTTGTGGAGACTTTGTTAAGAAGCAGGAATTGCTTGAGTATTCTCTAAACAGACAGTAGTCTAGAAAACAGAAATATCTAGAAAATGAATAGTGTATATTTTCAGTCAGGTACATTTTTACATTTCTTTTGAGGGCCGTGTCTGCTACTGCATCTGATATCTTAAGAGGGCTTCCACTCCAGAACCTAGATTCACTTCTTTCCCTATGTCCTCACAGCACTATGGTTTTGAAAAGCTATCCTTAAGCTGCATTCCCTGGTGTTGGCTCAAGTCTAGACCTATGAATAGATGGCTCATTTCAGACTTAACAGTTGATAGAACTATCAAATGAAATTCACTTTTATGATCAGAATGATTCCAAGATATTTACTCTTTTGACACATTACACCTTAGTTCTGCTATGGCTCTTTATAGTTTTTTGGTTTGAGACTTGGAAAAACTTCAAAAAAAGAGAAAATTCCTTTTCATGATCCAATAACTGCTTATTGAGCACTTGTCCTGTGCAAAGTAACATGCTAGCTCCTGAAAAAAAGAGTCAGTCTTTTCCTTGATGACCCCATTCTTTTCCCATTCTAGAGGTGATGACAAACATTTCTAATAGATGGCTCATTTCAGACTTAACAGTTGATAGAACTATCAAATGAAATTCACTTTTATGATCAGAATGATTCCAAGATATTTGTTCTTTTGACACATTTCACCTTAGTTTTGCTATGGCTCTTTATAGTCTTTTGGTTTGAGACTTGGAAAACCTCAAAAAAAAAAAAAAAAAAAAAGAAAAAAAAGGAAATTTCCTTATAATGATCCACATGCTAGCTCCTGAAAAAAACAAACAAACAAACAAAAAACTCAGTCTTTTCCTTGATGACCCCATTCTTTTCCAGTTCTAGAGGTGATGACACAAATGGTTCATGGGCATCTCTCAAATCTTTTTCTACACTTTACATAACTACCAAGTACATGATAGACACAGCCACATAATGAACATAAGTGGGATCATTCCGTGAGTATAGATTTTCAGAGTTTTAGAAAATTACACAACTACATGTACACTCCTAGCCATAGCTGCATCACTCACAAGAACCAAAAGGTGGAAACAACTCACATACCCATCAACAGGTGAATAGATAAACAAACTGTAGTATGTGCATACAGTGAAATATTATCCACCTTTATAAAGGAATAAAATTCTGAGACATGTTACAGCATGAAGGGACCTTGAATATAATTATGCTAGGAAAGAAGCCAGTCACAAAAGACCAAATAATGTGTGATTACACTTACATGAGCTACCCTAAAATAGTCAAATTGATAAAGATAGAAAGTAGAATGATGGTTACCAGGGACTGGACAGAAGGGAGAATGCAAAGTTATTGTTTAGTAGATACCAAGTTACAGTTTGGGATGCTAGAAAAAAATCCGGGGATGTATGGTGTTGATGGTTTTGAGTGTATTTATAATGCTAGTGTGAATGTATTTAACACTATTGAATTATATACTCAAAAAGGGTTAAAATGATAAAATTTAGGTTACATATATTTTGCCACAATATAAGAACTGAGAAAAAAATTGCACAACTAGTACCTGAAAGATTTCCTTGTAAGAAAGTCAAAAGTAAAAAGTCGCAGTGTAAAACATGATGAATCCCACTGACCACTTCCCCCTCCATACCATTCTGCTCTCCTGAAGTAATTGCTTGCAGACAGTCTGGTGTGCGCTCTGAGTCTTATCTGTGAACTGACATACATTACAGAGCAAAGTTCTGCGGGCCAGACTGGGTTAAAATCCTGGCTCTACCATTGACCAACTTGGTGACCCTTGGGCAAGTTAGTGTTTTTGTGCTTTAAATTCTTCACTTGTAAAGGAAGAATGGTAATTGAAGCTTCTGAATGAGGGCCCCAGTGATGATTACATTAGATAATGTACCTAGCACTTAAGTGGTCAAGAAATGTTAGCCTGCTATTGAATGTAGTGTGTTCACTACATTCTTTAGAGAATGAGCAAAATAGGCTAGCAGATAATACCTGTGACAGTAAAAGCAGAAAGCAAAGACTGGATGAAATTTGAGGAGGGAGGCCAGAAAGGGCAGCAGTAGAACTCAAGAAAGGAAATGAATGGCTGCCAATCAAATCTAGCATCTACCAATGGAACAAAATGTAGAGGAGATACAAGGAAACACAGAGAGGTGCAGTAATAAAGGAGACTATCATATACTACTCTCAGTAAATGGCAAATCGAATGGACACAAAGTTATTAAGAAGATAGAAGATGTAAATGAAATAATAATAATTGATAGAGTCCATCTTATGGATATACATAGAACTTTGCACTTCCTCTTATTTTCTCATGAGCATGAGGAGTTGTTTTATCTGCTTGGAAGGAAAGTCTATTGTTTTGGAAAACCACTTCTCCCCACCCCAGCCTGGTTCTGGAAAGGGTTAGTATAGAATCTCTCCTAGCTGGCAACAAGGACGGGCATGTGGCTCAGCCTAGACTAGTAATCATTTCCTATTTTTGGCCATAGTGGTTGGTTTATAGTTGGCCATGTGACTTAGGTCAGGTGAACCAGAGGTCTTCAAGTTTTTTCAGACAATTTGGGCTAAGAAGTTCCTCTAGCACCACTGGTGGTAAACCTGATATGGTAAACCTGAATTCACCATATAGTAAGTTCAAGGATATGAATTCAGAGTTGCCTATGTCATGGGACTGTTGGTAGGACTAAGCTAACTAGAAAGAATAAAACTAACATAAAGAGAAACAGAGATGCAAGACAGTTTTCTAAGGAGAGTCACAATTCTGAGTGTTCCTGAGGACATCTGCATCGCTACCATTTTGGTGGGTTTATTATACGCATCAGTATATACTTGAGCCTTGAACAACACAGGCTTGAAGTGCATGTGCCTACTTATATGTGGAATTTTCCCCCAGTAAATCCCAGGACGTGGAACTGTGGATATGGAGATCAACAGTGAAGTTTTCAACTGCAGGGAGAATCGAGAATTCCTGCCCCTAACTCCATGTTGTTCAAACATGAACTATATTCCTTCTCTTGCTGATTGGATTTGGGGCTTATGTCATTTCAGGCACAAGAGTTCTAGTTAATATGAACTGGTGTGGTATGTGTAAACAGTAGGATAATACCACAGGATGTTCCTGGGCCATTAATAAAGGAAAGTGGGGCAAAGGGACTCCCAACATGCTTGTTCCTAGGACAGCAGCCCCCAGCCACACCTCTGGGGCACAGGGCCTGTTGCTAAGGTGTGATGAGGCCAAGGCCAACATTGACCAAAGTTTCAAATTGCCCCCTTCCCACATTTGGCAGTGCACCCTGTCATTGCAGCCTTGAGCATTTCCAGTGAGAAGGATGTTCTCAACTTCCCCTCCTAATTCCTCTGTGCTTACCCACGAGACTTCCCTGCCAGTGCAGTGCGTTTATCTTCTCCCCTGCACATGCTCACAGCATGTGTGCACATGTGCCCTCAAATGCCTTCACACACACACATGTCAATATCCATGAGACCTCAGGTGAGATTTCGTAGAAGAAAGCATCTGTAGGACAAAAAATTTTGTCTTGTTGACCTTTAAATCGTTGGTGTTTAAATCTCATATGCCTGTTGTGCTCTAGTTATTGCCACATAAATAGCAAGAAGCCGTTTTGATCTCAGCTGCCTTTCCAGTCTCATTTTATTCAGTGTCTGACATTTATGAACTGGCAGTTCATTACGTTCTAGGTCTTGAGCATCCTCCAAAGGAGATCCTGACAGATGAGTATCCACTTCACCATTCTTTGCCTGTTTTGCCCTTGTGTGGGCAAGGAATAGAAATGCTTTGGGATTTAAGCCCCAAGTTCCATTTGAAAAGAGCTCTAATGATCAGAGATCTGTTTCCCTCCAGGGATGAGGGAGAAGTGGGAAAGACACCTAGAGAAAACATGAGTTTTAAATCAAGTAAGACGGACTTCTTTCGCTGAATCCTTACAACCGGTTCAGACTGGAGGATTTCCTCCTCTGAATGCAGTGTCCCTCAGAGGATCTAGCATTTATTAGCACTGCCAGGTACCAGACAAAGAATTCCTACAGCAGTTCTCCTGGTGGCCATTGCATTATTATCTTCATCTTACAGATGGTATATTGAGTTTGGGAATGGCTGAGTAGCGTGCCCACTTTCCCAAAGCCAGGTAGTGGCAGGAGGTTTTGAAAATAACCTGGGAATATAAAAGGGAAATATAAAATATAACATATCATTAGGACATTGCATGGAAATAATCTAGTTTGTATCTATCTGTCTATATGTTGTGGTTCAGCCATTAATTCATGCCTGACACTCCATGATCCCAAGGACTGCAGCACGCCAGTCTTCCATGTCCTTCACTAACTCTTGTATTTTGCTCAAACTCATGTCCTTTGAGTGGGTGATGCCATCCAGTCATCTCATCCTTTGTTGTCCCCCTCCCCTCCTGCTCTCAGTCTTTCCCAGTATCAGGTCTTTTCCAATGAGTCAGCTCATCACATCAGGTGGCCAAAGTATTGGAGCTTCAGCTTCAGCATCAGTTCTTCCAATGAATATTCAGGGTTGATTTCCTTTAAGATTGACTGGTTTGATCTCCTTGGCATCCAAGGGACTTTCAAGTGTCTTCTCCAGCACCACAATTCAAAGGCATTGATTTTTCTGTGCTCAATGAGAATTAACATGAATCCTCATGAACCCATTAACCTGAGAACACCATCAGTGCCATTAAATTTCCCACTGTATCCTTACAGGCTTGCCTCACTGCCCTTAGATACTAACGTTTTTTCTTTCTTTCATTTGGCTGCACTGCCTGACCAGGGATTGAACCTGCACTCTCTACAGTGAAAGCACAAAATCCTAACCAATGGACTGTCAAGGAATTCCTCATCTTGACTTTTAAAACATTCCATTGGTTTTCATTAACGCTTTATCCTAGAAGTACATGTCATTAGTTTTGCTTAATTTTTATGTTTATAAAAATGGAATGATATTTTACATTTCTTCTGTAGTTTGCTTTATTCACTCAAAATTTCTTGTGACTTCCATCCATGTTCCTGTGTGCACTTGCAGTTATTTTCCCCCCTGATGTGTAGTACCCTATTATATGACTATACCAGAATGTTCTCATTCCCTCCTCCTGGTAATGGACACTTTACTTGTTTTTGATTTTCCACTATTATATCCAGTGCTGCTGTAAATCCATGTACCTTCCTCTTGATGTGTATGTTTGAGTGTATCTTGGGAACATACCTGGAAGAGAATGGTTGGATTATAGGTGATACAGATGTTCAACTTTTGCATGATAATCTAATATTTTTCCCCAAAGTGTTTGGATCAACTTATAGTCCCTCCAGAGTGTCTTAAAGTTGCCATTGTTGCAAATTCTTGCTATCATTTGAATTTTCCAGAACTTTACATTTTGTCCAAATTAGTGAGTGCAAAAAACAGTGGTATGTCACTATGATTACTAGAGTTTGTCAAATTTGTTTTCAGATTCAATGACCTTAAGCTGAGTCACTGAATGTGTCAGTGGAATAGTATTCCAGATGGATGGACCACTTAAGAGAATTTCTTTGTCCACTTGTGCCACTGTAACAAAATATAACTGGACTATGTAGAAAGCTGAGTGCCTAAGAATTGATGCTTTTGAACTGTGGTTTTGGAGAAGACTGTTGAGAGTCCCTTGGACTGCAAGGAGATCCAATCAGTCCATGTTAATGGAATCAGTCCTGAATATTCATTGGAAGGACTGATGCTGAAGCTTACACTCCAATACTTTTGCCACGTGATGTAAAGAATTGACTCACTTGAAAAGACCCTGATCTTGGGAAAGATTGAAGGCAGTAGGAGAAGTGGACGACAGAGGATGAAATGGATGGCATCACTGACACAATGGACATGAGTCTGAGTAAACTCCCATAGTTGGTGATTGACAGAGAGGCCTGACGTGCTGCAGTTCATGAGGTCACAAAGAGTCGGACACATCTGAGCTACTGAACTGAACAAAATGCCACAGACCTTGTGGCTTATAAACAAGAACATCTGTTTCTTACCATTCTGGATGCTGAAGTCCAAAACTGGAGTGCCAGCATGATTACGTGAGTGCCTTTTCCAGATCACTAACTTGTATCCTCACATGATGGAAGGGTATAGACCTCCATGGAGGTCTCTTCTTATAAGAGTAGTAATCCTATTCATGAGATTAGCACATCCTCAGGACCTAATCATCTCCTAAAGATCCCACTTCCTAATACCATCATATTGGACATTTGGATTTCAACGTATGGATTTTGAGGGGATGCAAAGACTAAGATCATAGCAGAAAGAGTTCTGAGTCAGGTCAGAATTTAGTACATTTAAAGAGGAGAAAAATGTCACCACAGGTGGAACTGAGTTCATTGCTGCTCAGTTAGCTAAGCTCTCAGTATCCATGTATTACCTGACTTGACTTGTGAAATTTGCCAGAGTCCACCTGCCATCCTTATCTCTTCTGACCAGCTCTCAATGATTGCATCATACAATATGGTGAAATTGTATTCTAAGTTTAACTAAGTTGATTCATACTGGGTCTTATTTTTCTTATCTTTTATCAGATAGGTTTAATATTTGAATGAACTTCCAGAAGATTATTTCAAAATATCTTTCTTATCATCCCATCACTGATTACTGTCAATTCCTCTTCGATAATGAAACAATTTTAAAACTGATTTTTGAAGCACATTTGGATTCTCATATGGAGTCCTGAAAGATGGGTGAGAATGAGTTTTCAGGACTTTATTTTAGAGATTTCTTTGGCCAAGAAAATGTATAGACCCTGCCAACTCAGTAGCTTTGAATTATAGGTATATTTATTCTTTGGAAAATACAACTGCTGGTTAACTGAGTGTGATTCTACATGAGATTTTGCCCCTCCTTACAATCTTGTTGGGGCCTCTCCTTCAGCCTTGGACGTGGGGTATCATTTTTTGGTGGGACCCAACATTCTCCTGTCGATGGTTGTTCAGCAGTGAGTTTGAATTTTGGAGTTCTCACAGGACAAATTTAGTGCATGTCCTTCTACTCCGCCATCTTATTCTCCTTTCTATAGTTCTTCTGTGTATTTTCCCACCTCTTTTTAACACCTGCTTCTGTTAGATCCATACCGTTTCTGTCCCTCATTGTGCCCATCTGTGCATGAAATGTTCAATTGGTATCTCTGATTTTCTTGAAGAGATCTCTGGTCTTTCTCATTCTATTGTTTTCCTCTATTTCTTTGCATTGATCACTTAGGAAGGCTTTCTTATCACTCCTTGCTAGTCTTTGGAACTCTGCACTCACATGGATATATCTTTCCTCTCCTCCTTTGCCTTTCTGATTCTGATGATGGCCCTCAATGAGCCACATCAACTGGTATTTGTGCCCTTGTACAGTCCCTCCTGCATGAGCTTCTGGCTGCCACCTACCAGTAGGATGTTATGAAAGGGATACTGTGCCAGTTCCAGACCCACTCTTTTTTTTTGTTTTATATTCAGCCCTTATTTTTTCCCAACTTTATTGCTATGTTATTGACATCTAACACTTTGTAAGTTTAAAGTGTACAATGTGCTGATTTAATATATGCATATATTATGAAATGATTACCATGAAATAAGGCTAGTTAACACAGCCATCATCTCACATAGCTACCTTTTGTCTGTGTGTGGTGAGGACTTTTCAGATTTAATTTTTTAACAAGTTTCATGTATTCTATGCAGTATTGTTAACTATAGTCATCATGCTACACATTAGATAGGCAAGAAATCGTTCATCTTATAACTGGAAATTTGTACTTTTTGACCACCTTTACTCATTTCTTCCTCCTGGCCTCTCCAAAAACCCCAAATCTACCCTCTATTTCTACACATTTGGGTTTTTATTTTTTCGCAGATTTTACATATAAATGAGATCATAGAATATTTGTCTTTCTCCGTGTGACTTCATTAAACATAGTGTCCTCCAAGCCCATTCATATTATCACAAATGGCAGGATTTCCTTATTTTTATTGCTTAATAATATTCCACTTTGTGTGTATATGCACACATGTGTACACACATACACACACACTACAGTTTCTTTACCATTCACCTGTCAATGGACACTTAAATTGTTTCCATGTGTTGGCTATTGTGAATATTATTGCACTGAATATGGAAGTACAGCCATCTCTTCAAGATAGTAATTTCATTTCCTTCAGATATATACACAGGAGTGGGATTGCTGGATCATATGGTAGTTCTAGTGTTAATTTTTTGAGGAACTTCCACACTGTTTTCCAAAGGTGTACGAATTTACATTTCCATCAGCAGTGTATAAAGATTCCCTTTTCTCCACATCTTTGCCAGCATTTGTTATGACTTGTCTTTTTATCACAGACTTTCTAACAGATCGGAGAGGATATCTTATTGTGGTTTTGACTTGCATTTCCCTGATGATTAGAGATGTTGAGCACCTTTTCATGTATCGGTTGGCCATTTGTACATGTTCTTTGGAAAAATGGCTATTCAGATTCTTTGCCCATTTAAAATATTATTATTTGTTTTATTGCTGTTAAGTTTGATCAGTTTTTTAATATATTTTGAACATTAACCCGTTATCAGATAGATGGTTTGCAAATATTTTTTCCCATTCTGTAGGCTGTCTTCTCATTTTGTTGATTATTTCCTTTGCTGGGCAGTAGCTTTTATTTTGATGTAGTCATACATGGTGAGTTTTGCTTTTGTTGAAAGCAAAAACCAAAATAGCATAGTAGAAGCTACTCATGAAGGGTGAAGGAAAATTTCATTTTGGAGTTTGCTTAGTCACGATGTAAGAAGTCTAATGAAGGAGTGTCCAAGATGCCAGAGTAGGAAGAACCTTAGCTCACATCCTTCCATGAAATGTATACTACTTAGAGAGCTTCCATTGAAAAGAAAGACCTACAGAATGCACAAACTTTCTACAATGAAATTTACAAAGAAAGAACCACAAAGAGTTGGGTAGGAGGGCCAGATATGTGGTATAGTTAAGACCAATAACTCCCTGAGCAGGAAATCCACAAAGGGGAGAATAATTACAACTGCAGACATTCTCCCAAAGGAGGAAGGTGTCCAAGCTCTACATCAGGCTCCCCAGCCTGGGGGTTCTGGGCCAGGAAGACAAGCCTCTAGAACATCTGGCTTTGAAGATCAGCGGGCTTAGTTTCAGGAGAGCCAGAGGCCTGGAGGAAATAGAGACTCCTCTCTTAAAGGGTGCACACAAAAGCTCACATGTTCCAGGACCCAGGGAAGAAGCAATAATTTAGGATGAGCTTGTGTCAGCCTTACCTGTTGACCTTGGGAAAGCCTTCCAGGGAGGCAACTGGAGCTCACCCAGGGGACACAGACACTCTGGCAGCCATTTTGTGGAGCTTGTTCTACCACAAAGACACTGGTACTGGCAAATATCATTTTGGAATCCTTTTAGCTTATTCACACTGGGTCCTATCAGCCTGCTGGCACCAGTACTCAGACAACTCAGGACAAGCAGCTGGCCAGGTGGTGACACAGCTTTACCCACCAACAGGCAAGCTGCCTTAAGACCCTTGAACCTCCAGCCACCCCAGGACTAGGCCCCCTACACCAAGGAGCCTTGGAACCTCCCCCACACCTTCAGGGCCCTGCAGCCAGCCTTTGATACCCTGCCCTCCCTAGCAGTACTCTTGCCTGAGCATTCCATGGATCAAGGAGCCTAGTGGGCTATAGTCCATGGGGCGGCAAGAAGATATCCTTGTCTACCAGCAGGCCAGCACCAACCCATGAAGAGCCACAGTTCTGGAGCCAGAGACCATAGCATACTATAAATAGAAAGTCTTAAAGACACCACCCTAAAATCTACTTGATATCATCAATAAATTAGGAATCAAAGTTAGTAGTCAGCAATGTGTTGTGTTTCTATATACTAACAATGAACTGTGAGAAAGAGAAATTTACCAGTGCAGGAAAACTGATAAAATACCTAAGAGTAAATGTAACCAGGGGGTAAAATACTTGTACTTGGAAAACTAGAGTAACAGGCAAGTTGGCCCAAGAGTACAAAATGAAGCAAGGCAAAGGCTAACAGTGTTTTGCCAAGAAAATGCATGGTCAAAGCAAACATTCTCTTCCAACAATGCAAGAGATGACTCTACATGTGGACATCTCCAGATGGTAAATATTGAAATCAGATTGATTATATTCTTTGTCTGAAGATGGAGAATATCTATACAGTGAGCAGAAACAAGACCAGGAGCTGACTGTGGATCGGAAGATGACATCTTTATTGCAAACTTCAGACTTACATGGAAGAAAGTGGGGAAAACCTCTAGACCATTCAGATATGACTGAAATCAAATCTTTTTCAATTATATGGTGGAAATGACAGATTCAAAGGATTAGATTTGATAGAGTTCCTGCAGAACTATGGGTGGAGATTTGTAACAATGTACAGGAGGCTGTGATCAAAACAATCCCCATGGATAAGAAATGCAAAAAGGCAAAATGTTGTCTGAGGAAGCCTTAGAAGTAGTTGAGAAAAGAAGAGAAGTATCAGGCTAAGGAGATAAGGAAAGATATATTGATCTGAATGCAGAGTTGCAAAGAATAACAAGGAGTGATAAGAAAGACATCCTAAGTGATCAATGCAAAGAAAGAGAGGAAAACAATGGAATGGGAAAGACTAGAGATCTCTTCAAGAAAATCAGAGATACCA
>SJYC01029020.1:0-19217 GCA_006408675.1 Madoqua kirkii | reverse complement strand
TGGGGGGCTCCAAAATCACTGGAGATGGTGACTGCAACCATGAAATTAAAAGACACTTACTCCTTGGAAGAAAAGTTATGAACAACTTAGCACACTAAAAAACCGAGACATTACTTTGCCAACAAAGGTCTGTCTAGTCAAAGCTATGGTTTTTCCAGTAGTCATGCAGGATGTGAGAGCTGGTCTATAAAGAAAGCCAAAGAATTGATGCTTTTGAACTGTAGTGTTGGAGAAGACTCTTGAGAGTCCCTTGGACTGCAAGGAGATCCAACCTGTCCATCCGAAAGGAGATCAGTCCTGAATATTCATTGGAAGGACTGATGCTGAAGCTCCAATACTTTGGGCCACCCGATGTGAAGAACTGACTCATTGAAAAACACCCTGATTTGGGGAAGGATTGAAGAGGGAGGAGAATGGGACAACTTAGGATGAGGTTGTTGGATGACATCACCGACTCGATGGACATAAGTTTGGGCAAGCCTTGGGAGTTGGTGATGGACAGGGAAGCCTGTCGTGCTGTGGTCCATGGGGTTGCAAAAAGTTGGGCACGACTGAGTGACTGGACTGAACTGAACCAAGGAAGTCTTTTTATAGTAATAGTGAGGCAGAATCCACAGTTTATATACAACCTGGGTAACTACTCTTCTTGACTTTTTTGCTTAACCATAATAGCGCTTTTACACATTGTACCTTATCAATTCATATGTGGACCACTGCCGTTCCTCTTCAGTTTTCTAATCCTTCACTTTATGCATGCATTGATTTAAGGAGTAATTACTGAGTATTTGTTATAAAAAGGTATGTTTCTGCCTCCACCTATTATAAGACATTTGATTATGTCACCTTTGTTTAAGTAGAAATATACCAAGTGCCCATACTTTAATAGTCAGGATCTAAATATATGTAGCATAAATATGTGTATATACATATATAGGTATATAATTTCTAAACTAGAAGAGTTCTTGCAATAAGCCTGTATTAAAATTAAGGTTTTATAAATGAGAGTTTTACTTCTAGATTACTAAAATGACCTTACCTGAGATTAGGACAACAATGTAATAAAAAATTCAAGTGTTAAGTAATATCTTTTTTTCTGTAACTTCAATCAATATACTAGAATCAATTTGAATGCAATTTCTCGTAATAAATTTGTTTGAGACCTACATATGGCTGTATTAACCCAAAGCAAACTAATAAAAATGTTTTCTGTTCTTTGATGCAGATACAAAATTTATCAGTGCTAAAGGACAAATATATTTGAATAAACAGATTCGTTTTCAGCATCTAACAATTTTCTTTCTCCCCTACCCTGTTTGATTTTTAATTTGTATTTTATGTCCATCATATAAAAGATGGGTTTTCTGTTGCTCTTTTTTATTAAAGGTCTGTAGTGGTGGAGCACACATTTCACATTCAGTGCAATGCATTCATAAAGAGAATTTACATATTCTAAAATTAACATAAATTTTGCTGCTATTTATGCATCCTATCTGGTCATACTCAAGATCAGGTAATGGGCTGTTTGTGTTGCAAATAGGAATAACTCAAGTTATTCATACATCTCAACTGCAAATCTATCACTTTGATATTTTTACACTTTTTATGTATTTTGTGTCTTAGCAGTATATATCAACTAGGCACATTGAGACAGAAGGTTAAATGTTTGGCTTAATGACTTAAAACTCCAGGGAAAGGGTTTTCAATAATTTTTGGTGAGGGATGCAGTATTTACTGCTACATTCTGTAGGAGCCTAACTCATTTCATACATTGTAGAACTAACCATCTTCATTTCTGCAGCAATTTTTAACAAGCTTTCAAAGCTACCCCACAATTTCTCTGGTTTCCTGCTCCCTCCTCTCCCATTAAATACTGATAAAATCCTATTTGGGTCTCTTGCTGGCTAAACAATCCCAAAGGTCAGGAGAAGCCTGGCCCATTTCCACTTTTGGAGGCCCAATTTATATTAAAGAAAAAAAAAGAAATAATAAAGCAGAGTTATAAAAATGGTGATATACCTACAATACTTTTTTGGAAATTATGATTTGTCTTGGGCATATACACATATTCAATAAAATTTAATTAGGCTATCCACGATACTTGCAGGATTTATAAAAATTAATTAATTAAAATATTTAAGACAGTGGGTTCAGCAAAAGGATACAGAACTAAACTTCTATTATGGAGATGTTGGCCTCAGAGTATTTCTGGGTCTTCAGATATACATGAATTAGTAGATAATGCTGCTATTCTAAATTCAAGGCCTTTCAGGTTTACGAGGCCTGAATGAAATGAACCTTTGTCCTAGCTGCATCAAATTTTAAACCAATCTGATGTTCAACAGAGGAACAATGAAGGATCCTATGATGGGTATACTATCCTTTTCTATTTCTTAGTTCTGACTTTCTACTGTATACAAAACATCTCGTTTTTATTCTAATCCTCCTTAAATTCTTTGGTCATCTATTCTAAATTCAAGGCCTTTCAGGTTTACGAGGCCTGAATGAAATGAACCTTTGTCCTAGCTGCATCAAATTTTAAACCAATCTGATGTTCAACAGAGGAACAATGAAGGATCCTATGATGGGTATACTATCCTTTTCTATTTCTTAGTTCTGACTTTCTACTGTATACAAAACATCTCGTTTTTATTCTAATCCTCCTTAAATTCTTTGGTCAAGAGAGCATGATTTTATAAGTTTAAAACAGCATATAAAATTATAAAGAAGAAAATATCTTAGCAGTTATTAAAAATACTCTCTACAAATTGAATTTTACTTCCTTCTAGTCAGACACAGATTCACTTAATGACAATTAAACTTAATTACCTCAATCCTCTTCTAACTGTAAAAGACATTACTATTATCATTACTACTATTAATATTATTATAGCTAGATTCATTGAATGCCTCACTATGTGCCAGGCATTGTAATAAGGCTTTGATTTGAAGCATCTTACTTGATTTGTGTAAATATTATTTACCTCATTTTTATAGACATAATGTCAGTTATATACTTAGCGACTCTGAAATCTAAAACAGGTTAATAATTTTAACAGCAGCCTCATGGAAAATAAGAGTTGCATACCCTGGAATGAATCACTCCTGTTATCTAATGTAGGCTTGGCCTCCTCAATCTCAGTTGAAATGTAAACAATAAATTATTTGATTATTAAAAATATAAATGTCAAATCTAAAAATCTAGGCATACAAATATCAAATTAAAAGATTAAAATTTGGCATAAACATTAAGAACATAAGCTCTGACTATTACAGCCCACTTATCAACTCATCCTTTTTCAGATCTTGCCTCATCAGTATGGACATATCGTCCTATGTTAACCAGCCAGGGAGCCAAAATTGTGGCCATCTATCAGATTGCTTCATTGCTTCCTGCAAAGTGTTGAGGGAGGAGATCACAGGTGGCTGAGTAGGTGGACAAAGCTTTGTTATGTCATGCCGTCTCTGAAGTATGTAATTGACCAAGTACTATGGAGGAGTAGTCATCTTTTTTAAAAATGTTGTTTTATGCAGACATTCCAAAAGACATATGGGCTAGTAGGATCATAGATGGTAGGATTTAGTTACTTTTTCAAACAAGCAAAATGTCAACAAAAGAAGGAGCTTTGAGTCAGTTGGTTGACTTTAGCATTACCAAAAAAAAAAAAGAAAAAGACCATCATATACCAAGGGGGAGAACTCAAGAAAAAAGAAGACTTAGACTTTTACCTGGTAGCATCAAAGCATAGTCATGCCAAGTGCCCATTAGGTAGAAGAACCTTAATGTGCAAATCTAGATTGGATTCCTCAAGATCAACAACTATAGTTGTCAAGAAGTATTATTTTGCCTAATTATCCATTTTCAACACATGGATACTTTCAAGAACTGCTGCTTTTATAAATACATGTATGTGTGCTATGTGTGCTAAGTCGCTTCAATCATGTCCAACTCTTTGTGACCCCATGGATGGTAGGCCACCAGGTTCCTCTGTCCATGGGATTCTCCAAGCAAGAAAACTGGAGTGGGCAGCCATGCCCTCCTCCAGGGATCTTCCCAACCCAGGGATTGAACTGACAGTGTCTTATGTCTCCTGCATCGGCAAGTGGGTTTTTACCACTGAGCCACCTGGTAGTCTAAATGTCCTTAATTGGAATTGTAAGTTCATTTATACCAAGTCTTTATCCATCTCAGTATTGGGCTTCTTATCACCATTATTTACTTTAGTTCATATTACAATTATAGTAAGACTTCTTTCTTAATTTTACATCAAATGTATTAAATATTGCTTAATCTACCATTGTTGTTCAGTTGCTAAATTGTATTGGACTCTTTGTGACCCCTTGAACTGCATGCCAGGATTTCCTATCCTTCATTAACTCCTAGAGTTTGCTCAAACTCATGTCCATTGAGTCAGTAATGCCATCCAACCACCTTATCTTCTATCACCCCTTCTTCTCTTGCCTCCAAACTTTCCTAGCACCAGAGTCTTTTTGAATGCTACTAAGTTGCTTCACTCGTGTCTGACTCTGTGCGACCCCATAGATGGCAGCCCACCAGGCCTCTCTGTCCCTGGGATTCTCCAGGCAAGAACACTGGAGTGGGTTGCCATTTCCTTCTCCAATGCATGAAAATGAAAAGTGAAAGTGAAGTCGCTCAGTCATGTCTGACTCTTAGCGACCTCATGGACTGTAGCCCACCAGGCTCCTCTGTCCATGGGATTCTCCAAGGACAAATACTGGAGTGGGTTGCTATTTCCTTCTCCACTTTTCCAATGAGTTGGCTCTTTTAATCTACTGTGGGGCTATATTAAACCAGCTATTTCAGAATTATTGATGACATGGCCCTCAACTGGGACCAAAAAATCTGGTCCTAGGCTTGCTTTTGACACATTATGGTTAGGTGACCCTGTGTGGGTCCCTGAGCCTTGTTTATCACCTTTGTAAATGAGAGGACAGGAGTATGTGACAATTAAAGAGGAGGAAAGAAAAGATCTTTGTTTCAGCTCTATGTACATGATATAAAAAATTATCACTCTCTCCTAGAAAAGTATCTCCAGGAAAAGAAAAAAAAAATCCTAATGCCCATTTCATTTACATTCCTAACTAACCTATGGTAAAGCTGTCTAGTGAAGTTGGGGCCACTGGGCCTATCCATTTGAGAGACAAATTGAGGATACTGTGAAAGAGATGCCACCTGCAACAGCTCAGCATTAATGTGAAAGTTTAGTGTTTAAAAAAACAAAACAAGCTCTCTGTTTTTTATGGGTTCATAATCATCTCAATGATTTCTGAGTAAATTTTGAATTGATCACCTACAAGAGCTGAAGCACTAAACATAAAAACCTATTCAACAACGGTGTAGCATGGTGTGAAACAAAAAATATGTGTTTCTCCTCTCAGTAAAGGGTCCATTTTTTTCCATCTGCAAGAATGGAATACAGCAGCTATCTCAAACTGATGAATCTGAAGCAAATACAGAGGCCTACTTAGCAGGCATGCAGCCACAAGATAAGGAATGAATGATTCTAGAAATATGGCATTGTTCCCATTAAAATTTGGAGGTTTCTTCATTTCTATGCATGCCACAGACATTTAATGTCTTCCTTTCTCATTGAAAGGAAAACTGAATAGCATTTATTAATGAAGTGGCCAGCAGCAAACCTGAGCTTTCCAAAACACAATGCAGAAATTGCTATTTGAAAGTGAGCAATGTGAAATTCAAACTTAATCTCACAGCTAGACATTTGGCTTATTACATGTAAGAACTTTAATAAACATACCAGTCTTCCACTAAGTTTTTAATTTACAGGTTTAATCTACTTTCTGCACCTTCAGAAAGCACCTTCTCTTTCTGTCTCACCCAGATTCCATTAAATATTACTTGGAATATTATTTTCAAATAATATTGAAAATATTTGCTGAAACAAAGAATAATGTATTCAGGAATAATTTATATAGGGAAGAATGTGGTGTGCAAGGAAAATCACCATAAAAGACTAGGATGTAGAAGACCAAGACTGATGAGGGAATTGAATCCACAAAAAAAGAGAAGAGGTGATCTGAGTGGTAGCACTGCTCTCCACCTGTCTCTGGTCTGAACTTTTCTGATGGAAACTTTTGTCAAAAGCCAGGCAAACAAAACAGGAAAAAATATAGAACTGAACCTAAAGATATTAAAAGTCCAAGAAAGCATAGCTTTGTTGTCTCTAGAGCAGAAAAAGGCCACAAGTGGGGAAAGGAGTCTCATTTAAGAGTCAAATCTCACAACAATAAAACATGGACAAGAGCATCAATCTTAGAAACCAACAGGAGAATGAGAGGATGACCTAATGGGGGGCAATGCTAGCCTACATCCAGAAAGGAGGCTGCATGGACACCCCGGAGCATGCTGGACTCAAGAAGGTTGCTTTCCTAAGCACAGGCATGGTTAGTAAAGTGGAGGGGGAAAGTATTGGATTGGCCAGAAAGGCCATTCAGTTTTTCCCAAATGAACTTTTTGGCCAACCTAACACATTTGTTAATAAGTACTTGAAAATCAGTTTACAGTTCCTATGATGTATGACTCTAAATTCTCCAATAGTCATTTTTCTGAACATTCTTCCCATCTGGGGAGACTTCATGATCCAACTAAATCCTTTCTACAATATTTAAATAGCATGTTAGCACCTACATGCAAGTACCTAATTCATCCCATACTATAGGCATTTCTTCCTATGTGAAAAATTTCACCAAGACACCGGTTTTAGCCCAGTGCCATCTCTTACTTAAAGGCCACACTAAGATCTCCTGGGATATGCCATTTCTTACATTTATTCTTGTACACTCCACTGTGGCTTAAAATGAGTCCCATGAACTGAGTGATTCGGAGGTTCACACAGGTCTCAAAGTAATTACCATACTATAATCAAAATCTACTTTCAAAGTGAATGAAAAATATGTGACAACTAAGATGGTTCATTTTATCAACTTCTAATTACCTGATATATTCAGTCTTACCAGAAATGATTTTTACTCATTATTGATGAACGCACTCTCAACTTCATATACAACACAATACCACCCAAGACCTTGCTTGCTCTTATTAATAGTTAAACCTCTCATTGTCTTCAATCCATTCTTATCCAACCTTTGGTACAAAACAATAGCTTACATTTACGGAGCAACAACCGTGAATCCAGATCCATTGCCAGGGCTTTATTCTTCCTCACAGAAATCTAGCAAAACCTGTTTATATGTTTCTGTGAGTTTAGGTATGAGGCAACCGCTTTACAGAGGTTCAAAAAATAAACTGTCCAGTTCACATAGCTATTAGTCAGGGCATCTGTCTTCAAAGTGATGTCTGGCTCAAAAACTTGTGTCTTCCTTGTATTATCACACTGCTTCTTAGTTTAATTTGTCCTTCCACAAAGAGAAATTGTAATGTAAACCACTAAAAAGAGATTTAGTCTTGGCCTGGGTGGGCTACTAGCTCTTCTTGCTTTCTGAAAACATTTGTTCGTATCTGATTGCCTCCACATTCTGGTTCTTTTCCTCCATGTCTTGTGTCCAGCTTCCTAATTCTATGTCCTTCCTTAACTGCATGAAACATTGTCACAGGCACGCAAGTACTTGCTGCCCAAACTATGCAAATCAGTTACATCAACTCGTTTTCTCCTCGCATCGCTACTTAAAATTGAGAGCTTCAGTTAGCAAAATCCAGAGACAAATGGACGCCTGAGAATCCCACTTTATTTTTCTTTTTAACTTGTGTAGCCAAGGACAGATATGATTCTTTCAGGCTTAAAGCAAAGAAAGCCTTTGGTACATCTTTCACAATTTATAGGAAACCTAATTAAGCAGGAAATGATTGTGGTGCCTCAAGTGTATATAATGTATTATTTTGAGAATTCCTTCAGACAATTATTTCATGTGACCATAACAATGATTATAGGAGGTAGGCAAAAACAGGGTTCAACTGAGGTTGGAAGATTTTTTTCAAGGTCACACAGCAAAATTAATTGATATTAAAATACTTTTATCTCATCCCAGTTGAGTATTTAACTGGAAATATTCAGATATCTCCACTGAAAATAATTTTTAAAAATACTTCTGTGTTGCAAATTTAAAATGTTTAGTGTCAAATGTTAAAAGATAGAAAGCAGTATACATTATTAACTTTTCCATAACAGTAGGTTTTCTTAAACCCTGGGTCAGGGAAGGTAGTCACTGGACTTTTAGAACTCCATGAAATTCGGGTAATTATATACAAAATTTTGCAAATTCTACATTTTGTTAAGGATAAATTTGACAGTTCTTATCAATTTTCCAAGCTGTCTATGACCAAGAGATTTTTAAGAACCACAGATTTAGAGCTAAAAATGTATTTTAAACAGAATAATTAAACCTCTAAGATGAGGTGATTGCCATATAACTTCAATTATTCAAAAAATAATGGCAAAATTAATTTTTTTCTAAAGATCTCATATGTTTTCAAAATCACATAATCTCAAACAGTATTTTTCTGGAATACATGCTCCTCAGACTGTTTCAAGCCTTCCATTAATTTCCAGAATTCTGAAACAGTTGGCTTTGACACTTGCTGGTGCTCCTGTTGCTTTTATGAAGTTTTGTTTTGTTTTGTTTTTTTCAGAAATTGTTACTTCACTATTCCGGAGGTGCACCCCCAGCTGTGTATTGGTACAATCTGACCTGGAACACTGTGTACAAGCCCAAGTTCTTTTTTGAAAATGAAAGGATCTCAATCTCAGTGGCAAACAGTCAAGGAAGGCAAACATTACCACTGCCTGAGACTTCAATACTGGTTGGCGAAAGTAAGTAACTAGCAAAAAAATTAATTCTAGGAGAATGAGATAGTCATAGTGGGCTTTAATAAGCTCCCAAATAAACTTTGATAAACTTCCCAGGGGAAGAGGTTGGAAAAGTTACATGGAAGTTTAAAAGGGACTGGAAAAGTTCCCACTTATATATCTATAGCTAGTTAAATCTGAGACTTGCATAAGCAAGAGGTGAAAGCTGGGAAAGACTTGTAAACTGAATTTTGAATGTATGTCCCACCCCACACATAGAACCCCTCAGCAACAACTGGAAAGCCATTGGCTCAAAATGTCTGTGTATAACCTCTAATCAATTACTGGCTGATCTTTAAACTATGCTAGTATAAAGAACCCACCTGCAAGATGGGAGACCCAGGTTCAATCCCTGGGTCAGAAAGATCCTCTGGAGAAGGAATTGGTAACCCACTTCAGTATTCTTGCCTGGAGAATCTCATGGATAGAGAAACCTGGCAGACCACGGGGCCCCAAAGAGTCAGACATGACTGAGCAACTGCATGATGTGATATGATGGGAAAGATTGAGGACAGGAGGAAAAGGGTGCAACAGAAGACGGATGGCATCATCGACTCAGTGGCCATGAGTTTGAGCAAACCCCAGAAAACAGTGAAGGACAGGGAAGCCTAGCTTTCTTCAGTCAGTGGGGTCACAGAGTTGGACACAACTTAGCCACTGAACAACAGCAAAGCTATCCTAGGAAGGAAGCAATAGCTAAGAAGCCAGTCAAGAATAAAAAGGATGAGCTATCAGTGGCCACAGAATCCATGGAAGACATCTACAAAATTTGTCCAATCAAGTCATTAAATAATTGAACAAAAAGCACCAGGAACAACTTCCAACCCTGAGTAAGAGATCAGAATCCAACAGTGCTACAATATATCATCCAAAATATCCACATTTCAAACAAAACTTACAAACAAAGAAGCACCATCTACACATAGGGACTTCTCTGGTGGTCCACTGGCTAAGTTTCTGCACCCTAAATGCACGAGGCATGGGTTTGATCCCTGGTCAGGGAAATAGATCCCATATGCACAAGTAAACATCCTGCATGCCACAAGGAAAATGAAAGATCCCGTGTGCTGCAACTAAGAACCAGCACAGCCAAATAAATAATTGTTTTTTAATGCTTAAAAAAATAAAAACAGTCTATAGAGACTGACTCATTGCAAAGGAATAGAACTTCTACAGAAGTATTTCTGTGAGTTATCCAGGACTGAACATGCTGCAACAGAGTCTTAGCTGTTCCTACAGTAAGGAAAATCTCAGAGTTTCAGAGTGACTCGGGTGCCCTACATTCTAAAGTAGTCTAAATCTTCCATTTGGGCACTGGTCCGTAGCACTTTAAATACCAGAAACACCCATCTTTCTGTATTTAACCCACTGGCTATCATTTCAATCACCCAGTCACAGCAGCTGTCTGTTCCACTGGCAACTCTTGCTGTGATCATCTCCAGAGAGGATGGGCATAAAAATGGGATACGGAGGGCTACTGTTGTAACCTGGCACTGGAGTTTTTGCCCTTCCCAATGCATCACACTGTAACTGATTAGGTGGAAAGGCACAAAAGAGCATTTAGGCAGGAAGAGAAATGCCTTGTTATCTCGAGGAGTTCATACTTCAGTGGGTCTGGTAGATTTCCTCTCGTCCTAGCGCCCGCATTTCCCTCTTTTGTTGGCGACAGAAAAAGTTACTGCTCCAAGTAGTGTCTTTTTAAAATAAAGTTAAGTAAGCAAGAAAATAGCTTCTGAAGAAAGTGGTAGTAAGGGAAGAGGCATAAAACTTCAGCAGTTTTACTATGTTCCCTTACTCCTGCTGTAAGTCGCAGCACTGAGACGGTGTGGTTTGAAAGAGACCCCACCAGCAGTTTATCATTTTGCTTTTGCACTTCCACTTAATAAAATCAAATTGAGCATCCTGAGATTTAAATTCTGTATGATTGTGACTGTTTTAAGCAACTTGACTGTGAAGGCAAAACACAGCAGCAGCATGGCTATATCCACCTACATATACGCTTAGGGTGAACAAGTTTTCCCCTAGGTGTCTATGAGATGCGGAAGCACGGTCCTTCCATAAGAGCATCTGAGGCTGTTAAAACCCACAGGAGAACTACTCTCTGGAGATACAAGGACCATGAAAACCCAGGGAGTGAAGGCAGGGAAAAGATGACTGTAGAGCAGCAGGACCAGAAAAATGGTGAGGAAGGAATTTCTCTGTCTTGGGAGGAGCCACACTGCAAAGATGGTAGAAAAGCTTCAGTAAAGAGATCACTGGGAAATGTAAGCTGAATCTGATCATATGGGAAATCAGTTAGGGGCAAGCTTCTCTCACTGCTGTTTAGGAAGCAGAACTGTGTCTTATTGTCAATCTTTTAGACAATCTAGTAAACACAGTTTTTCTGCTCTGTATCATAAAGAGCCAGAAATCCAGCTTAGTCTGAAGCCTACCTGGTCCCCAGGCAGGCTTTCGACTTGTATTGGAACGCTAATCTTTCATTCACAGTTCTAATACTGGAAAGCAACTGAGCATTGTCTGTTCTTAAAGAACATTTTCCAGTAGGACATAGTGGATTTAGTGCTGCATTTGAAATTTAAACATATCAGAAGGTACAAATCAAATAAGGAAGATGAAAAAAAATATCAATAAGCTTTTATTTTCTATTAACTGTAAAATTCAACTAATCAAAATAACATACACTCAGCCTGGAATGCTCTTCCTTTAGCTTTTCCCATGATTAACTCCTTATCACCCTTAAGGACTCAAATATTAAGGCCATCAACTTACAGCATCTGGCTTGGGCTATATCCTCTAAAACCTCTTTGTTTTCTTTGCAAATATAATCATTTGTTAGTTGTTTATCTGCTCCATTTAAATGGAACCTCAATGAGAACAAGGATCGTGTTTATCACAAACCCTAATAACTAGACGATGCATCATAAATATTTGAAAGAATATTTTTAGATCAGAAAATGGATTATGCGGTGCTTCAACATGGGTCATATTTCTGGTGTAGTAACTCTGAGCTTTCAATATCAGACACAATTTGCATTTTTATTATCTTTTAATATATAAAACACATTTATTCCTTCTTTTGTAAATTGACCTGATTTTTTAAGCACTTACAATTTAACAGTTAAGATTTTAGAGCACCAAAGATAAATGTCACAGACACTGTCTGGAAGGATCCACAATAATGAACATTCTAGTAGTTATATAGAATTGCATGCAACGTCACTGGCCCTTTTTTTACTCTGTGCCATTGTATGTGTCCATGTCTGCTAGGTCGCTATAGTCATGTCCGACTCTTTGCAATCCTATGGACTGTAAGCCCACCAGGCTCCTCTGTTCTTGGGATTCTCCAGGCAAGAATACTGGAGTGGGCTGCCATGCCCTCCTCCAGGCAATCTTCCAGACTCAGGGATTGAACCCAGGTCTCTTATATCTCCTGCCTCAGCAGGCAGGTTCTTTACCACTAGCACCTCTAAGCATACTGAGCCCATTTTCTGGAAAGCCATGGCAGCTTTAGTATTAATAGTTTGAAATGCCTTCCTCATTTTCTGCAACACACTGAAGAGTGATGATACATGCTACATTTCAAATACACACACAGGGGAAACAGCAGAGGTTTTTACAACTATCATCTAGAACCATGGTCTGTCACAGTAAAAGAGAAACAGAACAAAGATATTGACAAGCTTGCTGAAGCAGAAAGTCTTTGAATTGTTGATGCAACCACAAACATGAGAAGTCTTAAAGATATTAGGCAAACCGATGTTTAGATGACTAGGCTCAGAAATAGAAGACAGTTGGGAGTGGAAGGTCAGAAATGGTTAGAAACTTCTCTTTCCCTGTGAGCTTAACTGAAAGCAACTTATCACTCCAGAAGCACAGAATATCAGACAAGAGTTTCTGTCTTAAAAAGTAAATAAAGGTTTAAATCCTAAGTGGTTTATATTTTCTTAGTGAAATAGAGCTGAGGCTAACGCTACCCCATGCTTTAACACTTTAACCATCTTGTGTAAATACCTTCCAAAGCGCTTAATTCAATCCTGTTTTTAAAAAAAAGAGCTAAGAAAATAATAACAACTGATTTCAGTTACAGATTAAAGGTAGAAGTCATTGACATATACATACATTTATGAATTATAGTTTAGTAGAAAATAGCAAGGGTGAAAATATCATTTTTAATCAAAATTTCCTTAAAAGATTTGTATATTACCAAAATGGCATACAATAGTGAAGATCATAAATGTAATCTACCCCATGTGATATACTGTCTACAAGTTAATCACATTTATAAGCACCTGTAATGTATTTCGGAAATAGGAGTCCAAACTCTGTTCTTCTGTCAACCACTAGCTTGTTGGCAGAGAAACTTTCTACAGCTTATTTCTCAACTCTAGAATGGGGATGATTTTCTACCTTCATCATGGACTGTTTTAAGGATTACAATTACCAATGAGTGCTTTGAAAATGTATAAAAGGATTATGCATGAATTTCTATGCCACCTTAAACAGCCACCTTCAAATACCTGAGAATTATTATTGTTTCTAATAATAAATCATCCATGTTGTTCGTGTACTAACCTATCAAGTCAGATGCCAGTCTCCAGGTCACAATCCCTCATCAGGAAGTTAGGACTCCTGCCTCCCTCCCTTATGTCCTTCAGCCACTAGATGTGGAGTGATCAAAACTCTCTAAAAATCTAAGCTCCACTCTGAGGGCAGACACTGCCTCATTCTTGTCTCTCCTTCATTCCCTTCCTTACATTATTCAAGTAGCAGCAAAGCCATTCCCTTGGTTGCCCATCTTAGGGGAAATTCTCTTATACTTTCTATTTCTCTACCTATAATAGAAAGACTTGATCAAATGATATTTGTCTCTTGCTGTCCTGTCAATTCCTTGAGGGCGAAAGAAGGTCACTTTTTCTTTTTTGTGTTTGTATTTTCTTTCTAATCCCAAAGAAAACAATGTGAAAGAATGCTCGAACTACCGCACAATTGCACTCATCTCACACGCTAATAAAGTAATGCTCAAAATTCTCCAAGCCAGGCTTCAGCAATACGTGAACCACGAACTCCCTGATGTTCAAGCTGGTTTTAGAAAAGGCAGAGGAAACAGAGATCAGATTGCCAACATCTACTGGATCATGGAAAAAGCAAGAGAGTTCCAGAGAAATATCTACTTCTGGTTTACTGACTATGCCAAAGCCTTTGACTGTGTGGATCACAATAAACTGTGGAAGATTCTGAAAGAGCTGGGAATACGAGACCATCTGACCTGCCTCTTGAGAAATATGTATGCAGCTCAGGAAGCAACAGTTAGAACTGGACATGGAACCAAAGTCTGGTTCCAAATACGAAAAGGAGTACGGCAAGGATGTATATTGTCACCCTGCTTTTTTAACTTATATGCAGAGTACATCATGAGAAAAGCTGGGCTGGAAGAAGTATGAGCTGGAATCAAGATTGCCAGGAGAAATATCAATAACCTCATATATGCAGATGACATCACTGTTATGGCAGAAAGTGAAGAGGAACTAAAAAGCCTCTTGATGAAAGTGAAAGAGGACAGTGAAAAAGTTGGCTTAAAGCTCAACATTCAGAAAACGAAGATCATGGCATATGATCCCATCACTTCATGGGAAATAGATGGGCAAACAGTGTTAGACTTTATTTTCTTGGGCTCCAAAATCACTGCAGATGGTGATTGCAGCCATTAAATTACAAGACACTCACTCCTTGGAAGGAAAGTTATGAGCAACCTAGATAGCATACTAAAAAGCAGAGATATTACTTTGCCAACAAAGGTCCGTCTAGTCAAGGCCATGGTTTTTCCAGTGATCATGTATGGATGTGAGAATTGGACTGTGAAGAAAGCTGAGTGCCAAAGAATTGATGCTTCTGAACTATGGTGTTGGAGAAGACTCTTGAGAGTCCCTTGGACTGCAAGGAGGTTCAACCAGTCCATCCTAAAGGAGATCAGTCCTGGGTGTTCATTGGAAGGACTGATGCTAAAGCTGAAACTCCAATACTTTGGCCACTTTATGCAAAGAGTTGACTCATTAGAAAAGACTCTGATGCTGGGAGGGACTGGGGGCAGAAGGAGAAGGGAACGACCGAGGATGAGATGGCTGAATGGCATCACGGACTCAATGGACATGAGTCTGAGTGAACTCCGAGAGATGGTAATGAACAGGGAGGCCTGGCTTGCTGCAATTCATGGGGTCACAAAGAGTCGGACACGACTGAGCTACTGAGGCTGAACTGAATGTGTTGACCAGTACTGTCAATATAGCAGTGGTGCATCAAAGTTTATTAAGAAATAAACATCTGGATTTCTCTCCTCTGCAGAGCCCTCCACTACTTAGAAGGAAGACAGTGAAGCCTGAGTCTATCCTGCTTAGACACGGTGTTTTCATTGCTCCCTGACTTAATGCCCATAATAACTGCTTCCACTCTGCACCAACAAACCCCTCAAGTCCATTGTCCATACAGCAGCCAGATCTTCTTAGAGCATAAATTAGAACGTGGTCTTTCCCTGATTCAATTACTCCAATGGTTTTGCACCAGCACTTAGGATTAAATTCAAACTCCCTTTCCTGGCCTTGGTGATATGATTTCTATTAAGAAGAATGTTCCTGCACATGTCCCCAATCTCACCGACTCCCTGTTCCCTTTTACTCGCTGTACCTCAACCACAGTGATCCCAGAACACACAGCTAATTTTCAGGTTAGGACATTTAACCAACCATCCTTTCAGCATGAAACGCTCTGCTTCTCAATCTTTATTCGGCTCACTTAGCTCCACAGACACTGCCTCTAAAAGCCTATTAGCATGAGATCCAGAGGAGCCCCTGAAATACTCTCTCTCACCTCTATTCTGTTCTCAACAGTCCTTAAGATTATCTGGTACATTCTGAATTATGTGTTTATCTTCTCTCTTTTCTCACACTATGTAAATCCCAGGAGGTAAGAAACCTTGCCTATTTCACTTCCCACAATATCCCTAGTGTCTAATACAGTACCTGGCATATAGTAGGTATTCAACGGATGATTTTGGGATAAGTAATTGAATAAATATGGGTTTTACCTGCACATTCCCAAATGCTCTTTTAAAGTATGTTTTAGAGTTTTATTCTGAAATATCTCTATTTTATATTCTAAAGGCAATCCCAAAGCAGCATCTTCAGAAATCACAGTTTAATCATTTTAAAATCTATTCAGTCTAGCATGTGTCAGGCATGCGGGTTGTGCTCAGTATTTATGGAATACACATAATCATTTATTTTTATATGGCTCAAAGTTATACATTTACACTTATTCAAATGCAAACTCCAGCTTAAGAGTTTATTTTGCTACTAAAGTTCATTTTTTAATGTATTCTTTTTGGTTAAGAAAATGAATCCTCAGGTTAATTTTATCAAGGGGAAGTTGGATTCCTAGGTTAACTGTTAAGAATCTATTCAGTTTATCAGCTTCTGAACTGTGAAAAGAACCTTTTAACATTCGGATCAACTGTGACCTCAGCAATGATTTATAAAGAAACTATAGGATGCTGTTTGATTTGCATGACCTATTCTTCCCTTCTTTTTTGGGCTTATTTTTGAGTATGATCAAGAAAATGTTTAATAGTTACCTATCCTTTTTTTAATTAATTTATTTTTTATTGAAGGCTAACTGCTTTACAGAATTTTGCTGTTTTCTGTCAAATCTCAACATAAATCAGCCATAGGTATACATATATCCTCTCCCTTTTGAACCTCCTTCCCATCTCCTTCCCCACCTCATCCCTCTAGGTTGATGCAGAGCCCCTGTCTGAGTTTCCTGAGCCATACAGCAAATTCCCGTTGGCTATCTATTTTACATATGGCAATGTAAGTTTCCTTGTTACTGTTTCCATACATTTCACCCTCTCCTGCCCTCTCCCCATATCCATAAGTCTGTTCTCTACGTCTGTTTTTCCACTGTTACCCTGGAAAATTTCTTCAGTATGCTCATGGGTGTATATGTATATATTCAATCACATTTTCTATTGTTGTTATAAACCTCTGCTTCTGCATTGGGCTTTTGCAGTTCTGTGGAGTTTTCCTTTTTTTCTTCTTCCCTTTTTTCTTTCTTCTTCCCTTTATTTCTCTTTTTTATAATTTTAATTTTTAGCTTTTTAAAACCTATTATATTTTTTCTATATTTATT
Organism: Madoqua kirkii; assembly: GCA_006408675.1. Lineage (NCBI taxonomy): Eukaryota > Metazoa > Chordata > Mammalia > Artiodactyla > Bovidae > Madoqua > Madoqua kirkii. The sequence continues at coordinate 2,193 of SJYC01029020.1, read as the reverse complement.
TTTTGCTTGCTTTTCCTACTGTTCTTTTCCCCTTGCAGTTAATCTTTAATGTATATAAATCTTCATTTACCTCTATTTAACTTTGAATACCTATCCTTTTTGAATGAAATCAAATTTTGGAATTACTGCATAGGCACATACACACTTTTTATCCATCTTACTTACTTTCAGTACAAGTAAATCTTGTAACTTATCTTCTCCAGGGGAGCTTCCTAACCCAGGGATCAAACCCATGTCTCCTGCATCCCCTGCACTAGCAGGCAGGTTCTTCACCACTAGTGCCACCTGGTAAGCTCGATAATAAAGCTATTTTCTCTTAATGCAAATTCATCTTTCTCCAGCCTGCTTGATGCTCTGTCAAGCCTAGATATATGTCTGTTAAAAAGCTCCACTGAATCTTTAGAATTCACATTCTATTTTTCTAGATTTCACATTCAAGATAAATGTTCAAAAAAGCACACCTATGGCTAACACCCTCTGCCTAATACTTTTAAGACCTGATCACTTCATGTTAAGCTTCACTATACAAATGGGAGGATATTGTTAAAGCTGCAAAAGAACATAAGCAGATGTCCCCAAAGGATGGGAAATTTTAAGACTATGAATTATGAAGAAGATTAGACTTGATTCAATATTTCTAACTTAGAAATGATAAGATTAATAAGCAAGATCACACTGACTCAATGGTAGGCATTTTCAAATCTTTTAAGCAGAAAACTGAGTCAAGTGAGTTTGTTGAGCTGAAGAGAAAATAATTCAAAAGTCATTAACTAATATTGACAAGGGACCAGACCCTGGGCAATCAAAACTATTTTCACTGCAGGAAAGATTGCTAGATTCTGACACCAAAGGAACAAAAAGATTTTCTTGAAATAGTTTAGGGGTAAAAGATATGTAAAGATTTTAGAGCACAAATATGAAGTGGGCTGATAGGAAACTAATAATTAACCTGTGTAGATCCAAGCATCAAGTACATCTGTATTCATTATTGCTTCATGAACACTGAACTCTGTTCCCAGCCTCTGAGGGCTGAAGTAGTGAACAAGAGGCATTCTCACAAAATGACCAGGAAGCAGGAATTACGAGTTCAATGTGATAAGCAATGACATTGGATTTCAGAGATTAAAAAATGTCCACAATTGGTGACCTGTACGGGAAGAAGGTCCAAAAGGGAAGGGTTATATGTATATGCAGGGCTGATTCATTTCGCTGTACAGTAGAAACAAGCTACATTATAAAGCAACTATACTACAAAAATAATTAATTTTAAAATGCCCACAGTCACACAGTAATGAAAGAAACAAACCTCTAACTCTGAGTTTCTTTTCCTTTATACAACTTTTGTCCAGATAAGTTGCACTGAAATGTAAAGGAACAGTTGCCATCCCAATTTTCCCTATTGGTTAAGACTACAGATTCTTAAGTCACACATGTTGCATGCTCAGATGACCACTCGTGTCTGACTCTTTGTGACCACATGGCTGCAGACAACCAGGCTCCTCTGTCCACGGATTCTCCAGGCAAGAATACTGGAGGGGTTGCCATATCCTTCTTCAGAGGTTCGTCCCGACCCAGAGATCGAACCTGAATCTCTTATGTCTCCTGCATTGGCAGGCACAGGGTGCAGTAACTGGAGACATGGACTTTGGAGTCTGGCAGCACAAGGGTTAAATTCACACTTACTAGCTGAGCTACTTTTATCAAGTTACAGAAAAGCTCTAAGCCTAAGTCATTTCCTTTTTAAAAGGAGGACAATTATATCACCTCCTTCATGGGATTATTAGGAGGCTAAAATTACTGGAATAAAGAATAGAGCATGGACTTTAATAAGTGCTCACTGGCGATGCACTCCAGTACTCTTGCCTGGAAAATCCCATGGATTGGAGGAGCCTGGTAGGCTGCAGTCCATGGGGTCACGAAGAGTCGGACACAACTGATGCGACTTAGCAGCAGCAGCTGAGCTACTTTTATCAAGTTACAGAAAATCTCTAAGCCTAAGTTATTTCCTTTTTAAAAGGGGGACAATTATATCACCTCCTTCATGGGATTATTTGGAGGCTAAAATAACCAGAATAAAGAATAGAGCATGGACTTTAATAAATGCTCAGTATTACTTTTCTTACATACAATCATTCATCTAAAATTAATAACTGTAAACAATTAGATATCAGCTTAAAGATCTTATAATAAGCT
>SJYC01029018.1:0-26177 GCA_006408675.1 Madoqua kirkii | reverse complement strand
GTCACGAAGAGTTGGACATGACTGAGCAAATTCCCTTTCACTTTTCACTTTCATGCATTGGAGAAGGAAATGGCAACCCACTCCAGTGTTCTTGCCTGGAGAATCCCAGGGACGGGGGAGCCTGGTGGGCTGCCGTCTATGGGGTCGCACAGAGTCGGACACGACTGAAGCGATGATGCAGCAGCAGCAGCAGCAGCAAAGATCATGTGACAGACTCACCGCAGTGACCGTGAAAGTGTCAGCCAGTCATTCCTACAGCCAAATACCTTTTCTTCCTTTACAGAAAAAGTGCAATTTTGTGTGTGTGTTTGCGTGGTGTTGGAAAGAAAGTGAGAGAATTAATCATGAAATAAAATGAAATCCATCTCTAAGTTCCTGGAATACTCACCACCCCAAAATCAAAGTCAAGTGGAAATTATATTTTGCCATCTTCAATGGTCACAATATGGAATATGATTAGCAAACCCAAGAGGCACTACCATAACATGGATCTCACCAAGCCATGCCAGGATGTCTTAGCACACCGATTACTAAGATATATTTAATGAAAGATTATCTGTAGCATTGAAATTATTTATTAGGTGAGTTGTATGACAAAATTACAGTTTCAAGTGGTTATGTTTCTACTCACTGTTATTAATCATGAAATAAAATGAAATCCATCTCTAAGTTCCTGGAATACTCACCGCCCCAAAATCAAAGTCAAGTGGAAATTATATTTTGCCATCTTCAATGGTCACAATATGGAATATGATTAGCAAACCCAAGAGGCACTACCATAACATGGATCTCACCAAGCCATGCCAGGATGTCTTAGCACACCGATTACTAAGATATATTTAATGAAAGATTATCTGTAGCATTGAAATTATTTATTAGGTGAGTTGTATGACAAAATTACAGTTTCAAGTGGTTATGTTTCTACTCACTGTCATCATAGATCTGGTGCACACATGGCCAAAGATTTCAGAATAGTGCGATTAGCGAAAGACCCACAGAAATCAGTATTCCTAATATACAGGTCATCTTAAGAAAGGACAAGGGCCTCTAAACCTCAGCTGTTATCTGTGGGGCTCTGGGGAAAAGCACAAATGGAGGACAACATAACACATGCCGAGATATTTAAAACTTACAAATTAAAATTAAATACTTAATTCTAACTATTCATATTAAATAATTCTAGTATGCAGTGTCTATACAGGTGCCAGCACTCAGCACTGATAAAGAATTGAAACACACATTACATCTAGGCAAGTGTGGCTCAACAGAACCGCCATGATGGAAATGTCCCATAACTGTCATCCGTATCCTAGCCACTAGCCACGTGTGTGGAATGAGCACCTGAAATGTGGCTAGTACAGCTGAGGAACTAAATGTTAACATTACTTAATTTCAGTAGTCTTCGACAGCTATTGGCTTCCACATCAGAAAGTGAGGTACAGACCTACAAAACGTTCCTCAGATGCCATATGCAATGGTTGCCAAAACTGTTAATTCATGAGAAACATGCATTAGAATAAGAAACCAGAATACAGACATTAAATGGGAAAGTTACTTCATTATGCAAGATCTTCATGTTCATGAAAACAGAGGAAAAGCTGACACTTAAACTGATTTTCCTTTTATCTATTAAAGTGCTTCCATTGCTCCAGTCTTTGAAGCAAGGTCCATCTGCACTGTCGGCAGCAGACCAACTCACAAACATTCACTATATTTACTCAACTATCTTTTATTTCAAAGACACAGGGCAAAAAATACGGAGATGATTTACCCTGGCTGGTCAGTGCTGAACCTGAGATGAAATGCTTGGCACTGTACACTTCTCTATGCTACCTGCTTGTGATAGAGTTGCCTGTATAGCCCTCCATAAATGTGTAAGCGAGACAGAAAAACATAAAGGACCTCTGTAAAATGTGGGGGTTTGGCTGAGAACCCTTTTGTCTAAGAAGTACCACAGTGGCCTCACACTAAAAAGCAATTAGAAAATTTAGTTTAATGGTTATACATTGTATAAAATTAGCTTAAGATGATATTTTCACTTAGAACCAAATGGAAACATGTATCTCACATAAAGCAGCATTATTACCGCTTTACCAAAGTAAAATCAGCAAAAGCAGCAGGAAATTACTAATTTCCATTTCCCTTTACCCCACAAACAACGACAGATCCATTATTATAGCTGGTGCTCTCATTATAAATCATTTCCTGTATGCATTTGTGTGTGAAAAAAAGGTTTCAAAAGCAAATAACAAAGTGTTAAGAGAAACTAATAACTGGGAGGAATAAACCATCAGTCAAAAAATGTAGGAGGCCAAGAAACTGCAGAATGAGACCCCGTAACACATGGAAATGACCTTCCACTGGGCTTCAGTCTAGGGCTGCACTCTGCTGCAGTTCAGTGAGCACTAATGTATTAATACTTAGAGGTGCTTTCCTTGGCTTCCTTTGCTAAACATGAATAAAATAAAACTTCACCTTCTGTCCTTCTGTTTTTTCACACGCACACTTCTCATAGGATGAGGCAGATTGAAACCAATTTGATCTATTGTTGGCAGTCCCTAAAATTGTCTCAACTTAGTCCAGAATGTTCCTGACTCTACCCAGAGAGAAGTGCAGAGAAAGAGGAGTCAGGACTGTCTTTTGAAAAGAGAAGCTGCCAATGCAACCTTCAGTAAGAAAGCTCTATGTAAGAATGTTCTATGTAAGAATGTTCTAGAAGAACGTTCTAGAAGAAACTTCTATGAGAGTCATGCTAACTTGTTTCCAAAAGGCATTGGTTCTCCTAGGACGTCTCATTATTCTCATGCCAAGTAAAAATTTCCTAAAAGGACTGGTAAGACTCTTCACTATATGGTCTCTACTTGTCTCTACAAGTTCATCTATCTTCCAGACATACCACTTATTATTTCTTGTATTCAAACACACCAATCTCTCTACCCAATGCCTTCTAACTGTGATGTTCCTTTGACCTGCTAAGAAACAGGCATTAAGCTAAGACCTTCACTTATCTTCCTCCAAACTGTACACAGTTTCTCCCATGTGCTCTCAAAGCAAGTCAAATTTCACCCACTGCAGCAGCAATCGCACTCTAAGGTACTCTCATACTTGTTTGCCTCTATCATCTATGTTGTCCTCTTCAGTTACCAAGTACCAGACAGCTTCTTACCTTCCCTAATCTTACAAGGTGGCACCCAGGATACAGATAAGAAAACCTGACCACAGAAAAGTTAAGAAACTTGTCAAAGGTCATGTAACTCATGAATGGCAGTGGTAGAATTTAAACCCAGGCCTCTGGATACAGAGCCTATGACCTTCATCACTATTCTCTGATGTCACCTAACACAGTTTGGTTCAGTCGCTCAATCATGTCTGACTTTTTGCAACTTCATGGATTGCAGCACACCAGGCCTCCCGGTCCATCACCAACTCCCGGAGCCTCCTCAAACTCATGTCCATCAAGTCGGTGATGCCATCCAACCATCTCATCCACTGCTGTCTCATCCACTGCTGTCTCCTTCTCCTCCCACCTTCCATCTTTGCAGAATTAGGGTCTTTTCCAATGAGTCAGTTCTTTACATCAGGTGGCCAAAGTACTGGAGTTTCAGCTTCAGCATCAGTCGCTCCAATGAATATTCAGGACTGATTTCCTTTAGGATAAACTGGTTGGATCTCCTTGCAGTCCAAGGGACTCTCAAGAGTCTTCTTCAACACCACATTTCAAAGGCATCAGTTCTTCTGCACTCAGCTTTTTGTATAGTCCAACTTTCATATTAATACATGACTACTGGAAAAACCATAGCTTTGACTAGACAGACATTTGTTGGTCAAGTAATGTCTCTGCTTTTTAATATCCTGTCTAGGTTGGTCATAACTTTTCTTCCAAGGAGCAAGCATCTTTTAATTTCATGGCTACAGTCACCATCTGCAGTGATTTTAGAGCCCAGAAACTCAGAGGCACTCACTGTTTCCATTGTTTTCCCATCTATTTGCCATGAAGTGATGGGACCAGATGCCATGATCTTTGTTTTCTGAATGTTGAGCTTTAAGCCAACTTTTGCACTCTCCTCTTTCATCAGGAGGCTTTTTAGTTCTTCTTAGCTTTCTACCATAAGGGTGGTTGCATCTAAATATCTGAGGTTATTGATGTTTCTCCTGGTAATTGAGCCCATCATTCCACATGATGTACTCTGCATAGAAGTTAAATAAGCAAGGTGACAGTATACTGCCTTGATATACTCCCTGCCTGATTTGGAACCAATCTGTTGTTCCATGTCTAGTTCTAACTGCTGCTTTTTGACCTGCATATAGATTTCTCAGCAGGCAGATCAGGTACTCTGGTATTCTCATCTCTTTAAGAATGTTCCACAGTTTGCTGTGATCCACACAGTCAAAGGCTTTGATGAAGTTAATAAAGCAGAAGTAGATATTATTTTGGAACTCTGTTGCTTTTTCAATGATTCAGTGGATGTTGGCAATTTGATCTCTGGTTCCTCTGCCTTTTCTAAATCCAGCTTGAACATATGGAAGTTCACGGTTCATGTACTGTTGAAGCCTGGCTTGAAGAATGTTGAGCATTACTTTGCTAGTGTGTGAGATGAGTGCAACTGCACCGTAGTTTGAACATTTTTTGATATTGCCTTTCTTTGGGATTGGAATGAAAACTGACTTTTTCCTTTGCTGTGGGGAACTGACTTAACACAGTAAGTGTTCAGTAAATACTTTGAGAATAAATACATAAAAAAAGGAATAAAATCTCTAAATGAATGATATTTTGATGTATTTCTCACAGGTTCCAAATCCCTTTCAGCACTCCAAGGTGTGAGCCTTACTCCTTTTCTGATTCAATTTCAAGAATTACAAATGACATAATAGCTTAATTTGGGGTCATTCAACAACATTATTCAAATCCTGTGTAAGAGTTAACATACTAGCCCTGAGATTGCTATACTTTGCAAGGCCTTCTTATAAATATGGCCCATAACCAACTCTGGAAACTTGATTGGTTAAATTTCCCTACTCTGCTGTAAAACTTTCTTTAAACAATAAGAACATCTCACTGTGCCTAAATTATGCAAACAATGTGGCTTATGTGGAACACTTACTGTCCTTGTGGAATTTTGGTGCATTCTAATCAGAGTACCTTTGTAACTATTCCCAAAAAGCACTGAGTGCTGAGTCTTTAATGAGCTTTTCTGTAGACCAGACTCACACACTACTGAAACTCACTGCTGGAGGAATTAAGCCCATCTACCGCACCTCCACTAGAAGAGGACTTTTGGAAGTATGTCGGGTTTTCTCCAGACTCTGCCCATGAGCCATGATTTTTGCTTATCTTGCTTTCTTATCCTTTCATTATAATATATCTTAGCCATGTGTGCAACTACATGCTGAGTCTTGTGCTTCTTTTTATCAAATCACCAAACACAGAAGTGATCTTGGGAATCCCCAGTCCAAATCCCTTTGTGAGTGGGGCATGAAGCAGGAAGAAAAATAAACAGTGACCAAGGCCTTCAACTATATTTGCTGCAAAAGCATAAAAATTTCATTGGATTTAATCAAAGCAATTCTCCCACTGGCATAAAAAGAAGTACTGATTTTATTTTTTAGAAGTACTGATTTTAGATATAAAAATCACTATTTTGATATTATTTCAGTCAACAGTAGGCATGTGACCTTGTGCAAACAACCGAACTTCTCAGAGCTTTGTTTCCTTATCTGTAATATGGAAAAAATAATGCTTATTTCTCAAATTTCTTGGAAGTTTAGTTGGAACAACATAAGTAAATGAGCCTAGGTCTGCACTTAGCATGAATACTCAATAAATACACAATTATCAATTCTAGGACCTGAGGCATTTCTTTTCAAAGCATACCTATGCTGCTGCTAAGTGGCTTCAGCCGTGTCCAACTCTGTTCAGCCCCATAGACAGCAGCCCACCAGGCTCCCCCATTCTATAAAAAGGCACAAAAATTCATTTCACCTAAGATATGATGTAATTCTATGTTTAATCAACCACACACACCACCAACACACACATACTGACTTGTCTTAAAAACAAATATATAAAAAGCACAAATAAATACAGCTTTTTTCCTGCCAGTCCACATAATTACAGTAACCAAAATAACAATCCTAGCCATTTTTGTTCAGGTGCCAGCTACTTGGCTCTCACAAAAAAAAAAAAAAAAAAAAAAAGACTTTTAACATTTTATTAATCATAAGACAGCACTAAATTTACTTCCCACCTGACAGTTTTAAACATGCACCCAAATGGTAAGTTAATTAAGTGACAGTGTCCACGTTACTCAGGCAGATGAAGCAAGAAACGGTTTTGGTGGCAGATTAAATGCCAGAATAAAATTGAGGGGTCTTTGATAAACCACTGAAGAGGTCACTAGCTCCCCTCTGCTGTCCTGGAAACTGGACATAAACATGAACACCTGCAGATCCAGCATCATTGATGAGATTTTTCAAGGTGTGGGGTATGCAAGTTTGAAAGGTTAAAAATGATAATTTCCAAGCAGGCTGAATGCCCTAAATTTTGATGATCACTGACTGAAATGAAAAGTCTACAGGACTTTCCTCATCTGACAGCTGAGAGAGTTCAGACCAGATGGGTCATCTTTCCGATTAATATAGAATTGCGGACCTTAGATTCTTCAGCAAATAAAGCAGAAGCTGAGCAGTGAGACTCTGTTCTGTCCACACACACCACCTCCCCACCAACAGCTCCAGTAAGACCTCATTTAAACAACACTACTCAGAAGAGGAAGGAAATGAGAGAGAGAGAGAGATAAATATTAGACTAAATGATCTTCTATCTGCATCTGTCCAGTTTTAAATTTCTATGAGTTAAAAGGTTAGAGATGTCCCTCTCCACTTTGCTCTAATAATTTTTAACACTGCAGACCCAACATCTTTCTCAAGAAGAAAGCAATCCATTCTCTTTTTTTAATCCATCCTTAACACAATAGTAATTAGCAAAGGAAGAAAAGAAAACTGATTAAGACAAAGAAGCAAGGATAGAAACATACTCTTTCTGCCATTATGCTAGCAGCTATGGAGTACAGTATTTTATTTATATTTTCCAACAACCCACAACTCCTCCCTAATTTATTCTTTACAAAACTGCACAGTGTTCTCACTTGGATTCCAAAAGTGAGATTGGAAAACTGTGAGATTGGAAAATTGAAGAAATATCTAAAGTTCACATAGCAAGTATGGTGAAAATCAGCAATGAATTTAAGGATGCTCTGATTTGACAACCTGATTTCCTTTGAGTGGAGAGGAGGGAAAATGAAGAGGAGAGGGAGAAACCTTAGAGCAGCCTTCCTTTACTTGGAAGTACCAATGTCTGCAAAGAAAATGACGTACATGTACATGATATACATGTGAAATCACAGAAAAAAATTTTGGAATATTAAAAATATTAGCAGTGATTACTTCTGGAGAGGGAATGGAAAGAAGAGGCTAATAAGAGGATTTTTACATTGTCTTAGTGTGTTTAGCTGCAATAGCAAAAGACCATAGACTGACTGATTTATAAACCACATGCATTTAGCTCTCACAGTTCTGGTGGCTGCAGAGTCCATGATCAAGACCCCAGCAGATACAGGACCTGGTGAGGACTCACTTCCTGGCTCTCTGAAATCTTACCTGGCAGAAGAGAAGACGGAGCTCTCTGAGTCCTTCTTTGTAAGGTCACTAATCCTACATGTGAGGGCCCCACCCTCATGACCTGTTAAACTCCCAAGGGCCTTACCTCCAAACACTGTTACATAAGGGGTTAGGCTTCCACGCATGAATTTTGAGGAGACATAAACATTCAGCCTATGGCATACATTTTATCCTATATGCTGTCATGTTATTTGAATATTCTGCTTCAATAATGTAATAAGTTACTCCTATAATTAAAGGAATGAAAAGCAAATAAAATAATCTGTTTATAAGAACATACAGTCTTGTTATCAGTCTGACCAGAGGATTATCAAATAGCTTTGAAAACAAATTTCCTTAACAATAGGTTACAAGGCTTCTATTTTCACATTCAACTTCATTACTAATCTGCTTAGCTAAATCCTGCCCTAAAGTGTTGACAGTGAATGTGGATTATGGATGGATGGAATCCCGTATTTTCATTCAGAAATATTAAGCATCTACAACTCTGCCTTTTCCATGTGCTCCACCTACTTCAAGGAGGTGTGAACTATTTGGTGCTTATTAGAGCAATTTCGCTTTCACTTTTCACTTTCCTGCATTGGAGAAGGAAATGGCAACCCACTCCAGTGTTCTTGCCTGGAGAATCCCAGTGACGGGGGAGCCTGGTGGGCTGCTGTCTGTGGGGTCACACAGAGTCAGACACGACTGAAGCGACTTAGCAGCAGCAGCAGGGGACTTATGAACACTTCTGTACTGACAGTCTGTCAATTCATCTAGGAATCATATCAAAGTGCAGTCTCCTGCCTGCCACAGTACCCTCCAGAAACAAGCATTCCCTCAAAGGGAAATCTTCCAATTATTAATTACAGTTGGGACTCAAAAAAATGAGAAGCTTCTCAACATTTAAACAATATGCTTTGAATTAAAAAACAGGATTATCTCACATTGCCATACTAGCAATTTTGAGTATAATATGTATATATAATGAGTTATTACGCTAAGCAAGATATAATAATATTTTCATTCAGATGTGCTTTCCTATCTAATCTTTACAATAGCCTTGCATTGTTTTATCCATTGAAGAAAATACCATTCATTATTTTGCTTAAATAAGTGCAGTCTCCTGCCTGCCACAGTACCCTCCAGAAACAAGCATTCCCTCAAAGGGAAATCTTCCAATTATTAATTACAGTTGGGACTCAAAAAAATGAGAAGCTTCTCAACATTTAAACAATATGCTTTGAATTAAAAAACAGGATTATCTCACATTGCCATACTAGCAATTCTGAGTATAATATGTATATATAATGAGTTATTACGCTAAGCAAGATATAATAATATTTTCATTCAGATGTGCTTTCCTATCTAATCTTTACAATAGCCTTGCATTGTTTTATCCATTGAAGAAAATACCATTCATTATTTTCCTTAAACCATTGATTCAGTCAATAACAAAAATGAAACTTAAATCTCATTCCTTAAGCTCAGAATTCTTTACCGTATAACACATTAAGTTTGAGTGATTTCCGATGGAAAAGAGAAGGAATGAAAAGCCATTAAATTTTTCAAAGCCCCTGAAGTTAAAATCATGTCCATTGATAATTCCTATTATCAAGAAGCTGACCTGATAAAAATATGTAATACTCAGATTATCATTGCTTTAACTAATTATAACACTGTGCAACTAAAATGAAAATCTGGTCTTGGAAGAGAAATTTGTAAATTTTGCCTCCTAGCAAGAAATTCAACTCTGCAAATATATTGATGGCTGGTAATTATTTTTCCTATCTTACCTCTTGATTATAGTACTTAAAAGTAGGTACAGATTTAAATATATTCATTAATTCCATATTTAGTGATAATCATTAACTATGTTTTATAACAATTGACTTATACAATGGCTTAGCTAAGGATGTCTACATTTACATTTTAAAATTCAAAAAACACAGTATCAGTTCAGAAAAATGACAAGTAAATATGCGATCAAATTTTCTAAATAATGTTGCTGCTGCTGCCACCTTGCTTCAGTCGTGTCCAACCCTGTGTGACCCCATAGACGGCAGCCCACCAGGCTCCCCCATCCCTGGGATTCTCCAGGCAAGAACACTGGAGTGGGTTGTCATTTCCTTCTCCAATGCATGAAAGTGAAAAGGGAAAGTGAAGTCTCTCAGTCATGTCCAACTCTTCGCGACCCCATGGACTGCAGGCTACCAGGCTCCTCTGTCCATGGGATTTTCCAGGCAAGAGTACCTAAAAGAAGAAATTGTCTTCTGAGAAAAGTGCTGGAGTGTGCAGAGGGTGTTTATGAACTGCTGCGCTTTCTGGTGCTTCACAGAGTATTTCATTTTTAAGAGTTTTAGCATATCTTACTCCAATTAAAAAAATTTGTGAAATTCTTCTCAGGCACTTCATTCTAAATTTGCGTTATTGCTACAAATGCCCTAGCTCCTTGGAGAAGGGTGCTGCCATGCTAAGTCACTTCAGTCGTGTCCAACTCTTTGAGGCCCATGGACTGTAGCCACCAGGCTCCTCTGTACATGGGATTCTTGAGGCAAGAATACTGGAGTGGGTTGCCATTCTCTTCTCCAAGGGATCTTCCCAACCCAGAGATTGAATCCACATCTCTTAAGGCTCTCGCATTAGTGGGTGGGTCCTTAACCACTAGCGTCACCTGTAATGGATTCTTTTTAGGGTTACATTGTCCTGTTCTTTGTATACCTAGTAATTTTGAATTTTGTATCATGGCTTATTGTAATGCAGCTATTAATAGTTAAAATTTTATTTGAAAGTAGAAAATCTGAGATAAATGGCCAAAATGCCAGGATAAGGGGTGAAAACGTGAGCAAATCAGAATGTGTACTCAGCTTAACTAAGGAGCAGATGAAAGGTTTCTACCAGTTGAGGCTCTGAAAGTCATATTCTACTTATTAATCAAACTGATCCTGCAAAGAATAGAGTTAAAAGGGCTCATCTTTGAATCTGCTTCATTCATTCCTTCTTGCAATACATAACCCCCAACCCAGCACTATCCAACCAGAATTATAGTCACTTAAGCCAGTAAGATACACAACTTAAGTGAACTCTGTATCTCGGTTTGCTCTGAAAAGAAGTTACCCAAACACACCAGAGAGAGAGAACTGAAGGCCAAACATGACCTTTTTTACAATAGGCAACTCCACCTACTATGAGATAGGAGGTCACGGCTAGCGCTGCACAAGCACCCTCAGTGTTCGGAACCAGAGACCAGGGGCAGGTGCAGTCATCAGAAGTGCGCAGTAACAACCCTGCCATGCACCAGGCCGAGAACCCAAAGCCAGGAAGATGAGTGATGCACCAGTAAGAAATGCCAGCAGGCAGGAATGGGATCGACCTCTGCCCAAGAGGAGTCTTCAATCTGGCACATTCACCTAAAGAACAAACACATGGAAGAAAATAGTGGAACTGTTCAAGTAGATGTACCAGGAACAGGATACCCAGAGAACCATGCAAAGTATGGGTAAGCAGTCACCACAATCTGACTGTTCTGCCAACCCAAGGCAGAACTGGAAGACAGAAAAATCCACGGTGAAGTTGGACAAATGACAGGAAGGAAGTACCAGGGGGGTTCAAACTCAGTATAAATCCCTAAAGAGAGAATAAGTAAATAAAACTGGAGGAAGTAAATGTTTCACTGTAAAATAAAACTAACATTAGTAAATCAGGAAACTTCCTTTGCCAACTTGTAGAATATCTCCAGGTGGAAACAATCAAAGGTGTTAATGACTGACTCTGTGGTGGCTCAGTCAGTAAAGAATCTGACTGCAGTGCAGGAGAGCCAGGTTTGATCCCTGGCTTGGGAAGATCCCCTGGAGAAGGAAATGGCAACCCATTCCAGTATTCTTGCCTTGGAAAATCCCATGGACAGAGGAGCCCAGTGGGGTCGCAAAGAGTCAGACACGACTGAGCAACTAAACCACCACCACGGTCATAATGGGGAAGGGAAAAAAGTATGTCCTCAGGTACGATGCGGAGGAAAGGGTTTGGGTATACTGAATGAACAAAAACAGAGTTAACTCATCAAAATGTTTTTTTCTGAAAAAAAATTCTACTTTAGAGCATCATAGCAGGACCTAGGGAGCAGAAAAAGACTTTACTTTTTCCATTCTTTTTATTAATTTATTTTAACATTACTTTTTCCAGTCTTGTATCTTGTGTTTTCACAATATCTAGTGTGAGAAATGACAAGCTTGTCTTTTGTTTTTCATAGCAATAAAGAATGATGTATACCAGAGTTTAAAGCGGCGGTGGGAGGGGAGGCACTAAAATAGAGCTGCTTATGCTAAGCCCTCTGTCACCAAAAACAATCTTGTAATAATCAACCTGATTTTTGCCTAGTATAACTTCCTTGCTCTTGCTTCTTTCAGACTATAAAGTCTTTCATTTTGTACAGCTCCTTGGAACTCCTTTGTATCTGCTAGATTGGATGCTGCCCAATTTGAGCTGATGTTTGCTCAAATAAACTCTTAAAGTTACTTTTATATAGTTTATGAATTAAAAATTCAGAAATTAAACTTCCCAGTTATGACCATGAGTTGTTAATAGTCATATAATGATGAATTATAGACTTCCATCCCTGTCCTCTTACCCACTTCTTTTCTAGGATGTGTATGTTTTCCCATAATACCAAGTGTTAAAAGATAAACTGGAGCATATTAAAACTTTTAAGTGGATATTACTGACCTTAAAAAAACTCAACACTTCTCTATTAAAATGCAAAACAAGGGCTAAATGTCCATTTGAAAATTAAATGATAATCAAACTAAAAACCACCTTAAGTTTAAGCCCCAACTTAATTTAGCACAACATTCACAGAGGAAATTCAAAGCTGATAAACAACTTCACACCAAGCTAAAATAAAAGAAAATTTTATATATAAACAAATATAATTAGGTATCCACAGCTCTCAGGGGTCCCTTTTATCCTTAACGATGAAACAAAATGAATTAGGCTCCCCACTCCATGTACTGTGCTACGGTCTGTACTCAGAGGAGCACCTGTAGACTGAGGTGAGGGTGGTGGTCTTTGTTCTCATTCTTCCCTTTATGAATTTCTGCTTTCAATGATCTCTCAGAACTTTTCCATTGTCCCTGCTTTTGTGTCTGTCTCCCTCTTTTGGACCCCTTAGAAAGTCCTTCAGTGTAACTTACACTTGGCTACTGTCCCTCCTCTGCATCCATCAAAGTATCACCACTATAAGGCAGGTGCACACAGGAACTGGTCTCAGTGCTTTTAAAGACATCATAGGGTGACTGGACCCGAGCACAGAATAGTAACCAACTTGAAAGTCAACAGCAGGTAACATGGACTATTTCTTGGACAGAGTCAACTCAGGATTATGGCTTAACAGATACACTTTTTACTAAGCCTCAGTATCTTACCATGTTGTAGACTCCATTTTTAAAGACACACCCCATTTCCTCTACACTTCATGTCTCCTCTTAACAAGAATGGATTCAAAGACATGCTACTTTTTTTTGGTTCGGTTCAGTTCAGTCACTAAGTCATGTCCGACTCTTTGCAACCCCATGGACTGCAGCACGCCTGGCTTCCCTGTCCATCACCAACTCCCACAGCTTAGTCAAATTTATGTCCATCGAGTTTGTGACGCCATCCAACCATCTCACCCTGTCGTACCCTTCTCCTCCCACCTTCAATCATTCCCAGCATCAGGGTCTTTTCTAAGAAATCAGTTCTTCGCATCAGGTGGCTGAAGTATTGGAGTTTAAGCTTCAGCATCAATCCTTCCAATGAATATACAGGACTGATATCCTTTAGGATGGACTGGTTAGATCTCCTTGCAGCCCAAGGGATTCTCAAGAGTCTTCTCCAACACCACAGTTCAAAAGCATCAATTCTTTGGCACTAAGTTTTCTTTATAGTCCAACTCTCACATCCATACGTGACCACTGGAAAAACCATAGCTTTGACTAGACAGACCTCTGTTAACAAAGTAATCTCTCTGCTTTTTAGTATGCTGTGTAGGTTGGTCATAGATTTTCTTCCAAGGAGTAAGCATTTTTTAATTTCATGACTTCAGTCACCATCTGCAGTGATTTTGGAGCCCCAAAACTTAAAGGCTCTCACTGTTTCCATTGTTTCCCCATCTATTTCCCATGAAGTGATGGGACCAGATGCCATGATCTTCGTTTTCTGAATGTTGAGTTTTAAGTAAACTTTTTTACTTTCCTCTTTCATCAAGAGCCTTCTTAGTTCTTCTTTGCTTTCTGCCATAAGGGTGGTGTCATCTGCACATCTGAGGTTATTGATATTTCTCCCAGCGATCTTGATTCCAGCTTGTGCTTCCTTCAGCCTGGCACTTTGCATGATGTACTCTGCATAGAAGTTAAATAAGCAGGATGACAATACACAGCCTTGACATACTCCTTTCCCAATTTGGAACCAGTCTGTTGTTTCATGTCCAGTTCTAAATGTTGCTTCTTGACCTGCATCCAGATTTCTCAGGAGGCAGATCAGGTGCTCTGGTTTTCCCATCTCTTTCAGAATTTTCCACAGTTTATTGGGATCCACACAGTCAAAGGCTCTGGCATAGTCAATAAAGCAGAAATAGATGTTTTTCTGGAACTCTCTTGTTTTTTTCCATGATCCAGTGGATGTTGGCAATTTGATCTCTGGTTCCTGTGTTTTCTAAATCCAGCTTGAACATCTGAAAGTTCTTGGTTCACTTACTGTTGAAGCCTAACTTGGAGAATGTTGAGCTAGCATGTGAGATGAGTGCAATTGTACTTTAGTTTGAACATTCTTTGGCATTGCCTTTCTTAGGAATTAGAATGAAAACTGACCTTTTCCAGTCCTGTGGCCTCTGCTGAGCTTTCCAAATTTGTTGGCATATTGAGTGCAGCACTTTCACAGCATCATCTTTTAGGATTTGAAATAGCTCAACTGGAATTCTATCACTTTCATTAGCTTTGTTTGTAGTGATGCTTCCTAAGGCCCACTCGACTTCACATTCCAAGATATCTAGCTCTAGGTAAATGACCACACCACTGTGATTATCTGAGTCATGAAGATCTTTTTTGTATATTTCTTCTGTGTATTCTTGCCACCTCTTCTTAATATCTTCTGCTTCTGTTAAGTCCATGCCATTTCTGTCCTTTATTGTGCCCATCTTTGCATAAAATGTTCCCTTGGTATCTCTAATTTTCTCGAAGAAATCTCTAGTCTTCCCCATTCTACTGTTCTATTGTTAGTTATGGCATATGGAATCTAATTCTCTGACCAGATATTGAACCCAAGCCCCCTGCATTGGACATACAGTCTTAGGCCACCAGACCACCAGGGATGTCGGAAAATGACGCTACCATTTTTATAAATGAAAATTGAACTTTCAAACCTTTTTCTATTAATGTATAGTTCCCAGATGTACACCTTCACATATACCCACACACATACTCAGAAAATAAACTTTATAGTGTTTTAGTAAAATAGCTGCCTACCACACATCCTTTAGGATTGACTGCCGAGGACCAGTCAATCCTAAAGGAAATTAATCCTGAATATTCATTGAAGGGACTGATGCTGAGGCTGACCTCCAATACTTTGGCCACCTGATGTGAAAAGTTGACTCACTGGAAAATACCCTGATGGTGGGAAAGACTGAAGGCAGCAGGAGAAGGCGACAACAGAGGATGAGATGGTTGGATGGCATCACCAAGCCAATGGACATGAAATTGAGGAAACTCCAGGAAAGGACGAAGAACAGGGAAGCCTGGCTTGCTGCAGTCCATGGGTTCACAAAGAGTCAGACACAACTGAGCGACTGAATAGCAAGGACACACCTCTACTCTTACTACAAACTAAGATTTTTTTAAAGAGCCTTGACATTATTTCTCACCTTAGGCCAAGCAAAATTCTCATTTAGAGTCCCCCTCTATTACCAAACAGGAACTTCTATTTTAAATAATGGTTAATTTTTGTTTTCTGAGAAGAGCTACTTACAGGATTAGTTTAGAAAGCCTTTCAGCATCTGAGCAATTTTTTCTGACCACTGAGTACATAAGAGTGAGAATAACAAGAGTTGTCAAGTTTTTCTTACTTTTTGTGCTTTAAGAAAGCCAAAGAGGTGGAGAGATGGAAAGGCAGAAAACGGGATAAGGGAAAAACTGTAAGTAAAATCCCCAAGCTGGCGGAAAGTTAGAGATAAGAGATCTAATTATTGCAAGATTCCATGAATAAATACATAGCATCCTAAAGGAAGAGACTGCATTCCGATGCTACACAAATCAAAGGCCATGTGGGAGCATGATTTCTCGAGAGGTAAAGGGAAGCAGGCAGGGGTCATTTGCAAGGACTTTCGCCTCATTGACTTCTGCTCCCTCCAGGGTCCTTTTTGGCTGATCTGTCATCTATGGTTCAGTAGAAGAGGACTTATTTTCACTTTCTCCCATTTTGCCTCGTGGCTCTTGGCTCTTTAGGACGGTGTTTAGTTCAGACAACAGCTGGCTACTGTCAGTTTTGTGTAGGGTTATGAAATACAGCACTTCAATGTTTATTCCAGAGGCTTTTTGAAAACACTGTGTTCAGCTGACTTCCACCTCTGACTGCCTGGACCTCTGTGTTTACTCATTATGGAAAAAAAAAAAAAGGGAGAAAGGAAAATGCAAAAGGCTCTCTGTGACAATAGGAATACCCTTCAAAAGGCAGACTGCTGTGTTTAGGGGAAAGAAATTCAAATAATGGAGAGGCTAATGCAATCTGCGCCCACTCTGTCTGGTGGTCTGGCGGCTGATGAGGATGTCTGAGATCATATCGATTTCTTTCTGAAGCCTGAATCCCTCTGGTCTGTGCTCACTTGCTCTCTGCTCAAGAATTTTCAGTGGTTCTGCTACTGGCCTCCTCTCTGGCTGTTTCTTCCAGGAAGTCGAGATAATAATATTCATTTAGAAGCGGTGCTTTAGAAAATCTCTTCCCTTTCCTTTAATATACAATTGCTTCTCTAACTATGCGTGTGTGTGTGTGGTCAGATCAGTCGTGTCCGACCCCAAAAGTGACCCTGTGGACTGAAGCTCTCCAGACTCCTCTGTCCATGGGATTCTCCAGGCAAGAATACTGGAGTGAGTTGCCATTCCCTTCTCCAGGGAATCTTCCCAACCCAGAGACCAAGCCCGCGTCTCCTGCATTGGCAGGCAGATTCTTTACCACTCTGCCACCTGGGGAGCCCCTCTCTAATGATACATAAAACTTAAATGGTAGAAAAGCTTAAGACTTTTTCCAGGCTAGGGATTTTTTTGTGATGTTGGGCAGTGGCTCCCAGCTAGCCACATGATCTCAAGGGTAAACAGCTGATGCCTTTACAATCATTCTCTACCCAGACAACCATTCTGTTTTTCATTTTCAGTACCGTTTTCAGTCAACTACATGAGATATTCAGCATTCCATTATAAAATAGGCTTTGTGTGAGATGATTTGCCTGTCTGGAGGCTAACAAGTGTTCTGAGCACATTTTATGCAGACTAGACTGAACTCTGATGTTCAGTAAGTTAGGTGTATTAAATGCATTTTCCACTTTGGGTATTTTCAAGTTACAAAATTTGAGAAAGATCTATATAAATACAGAGAACTTCTGGATCCATTTGCTGAGCTTCAGTTTCTGCATATTAACTTTTTTTTTTTCTTTGCCTATATGTCCTTTTCATCCAGACATAGCAGAAAAGAAGCCATAGAAGAAAGCATATTTTTTTAAGGGCAGAGAAAAAATTTTAAAATGCATTGAGAAGAAGAGAAAGATTGACCATCCTACATGCATATGGTAGGTTTCCAACACACTGAGTCAAAGTTTTCTATGATTTCAAATTCCAATAGCATTAGTACTTAAGAATTCCCAGAATCAGTCCTTTAACATAAGGGTAATAAAGATGAGAAACTGGGAATGAACTGGCGTTTGACATCAGACAGCCCCAAGTTCAATTCCTAGCTCTGCCGTTTGCTGGCCGAGATTTAAAGAGGTCATCTTGCCTCTCTCTCTCTCCCTATAAAATAATACTGACAATGCCCACTTCTTAAAGATGTCATGAAAGCTAAATGGGCTAAACTGTATAAGGTTTTGATTCCAGCCACAAAACATTCAATAAATATTCACTTTCTTACATTAATCAACTGCAATTTCATGAGGATTCCTGGCCATGAAGATAGTTTCGGAGCTCATTACGTGGACAAACTGAACATCTTTTAAGTGACTAACACTTAAGCTTACATACAAATTTTATTTCACAATTTATTCCAAGCTGCTTTGCTGTCAAGGAAATACTCAAAATGCACAGAAATGGTACAAAAGTAATCCCAGCATTGATGACAAGAAGTATCTGTAAAAGGATCAGAGGGCAAGTACAGCAATGAGCAAGTCTGGGTGGCATGGTGGACAGGGTGCCTAGGACTCTGTGCATTTTGCCTTTTCTCCACTTTTTCTTTGGGCATTCCCCCATGAAAGGAAATGGGTCTCGGGTTTTTCTTTTAATAATTTTCACTAAAAAAAAAAAAAAAAAGGCTTCTGTAGTCAAAGTTACAGAAGAAGCAGAATTGAAAGAAAGAAATTGTTTCCTGGTGTCCTTTCTGTTCTTTGTAGAGGACAGTTTTCCACACCTTGGGACTCAGGGAGAGCGCCACTGTTCAGCAAATACACACTGCCCTCTGTTGGAAAAGTGGTGCACTTCCACTCTGCTGATAAGACCGAACTGAAGGATTAACTGCAGTGCGAAGCTAAGTTTCTTGTCTGAAATTTACAGAGGCTCAGCCCTACTAATCAGAAGAGAAAAGAGATAACAAGAGTCTTACACAAAGTCTATGCTACAAAGTGCATCCCAGATACAGTCTTTTGGGGAGGGTTTTTTTTTTAAGGAAACAAAAGCAGAATATTTTCTTAAAATCAAAAAGCCTTTCCTTGAAAACATTTTGGTTTGCACCTTTAACCCTTACTGGGTGAGATCACTGGAAGAATCTGAGGTAGCTCACTCCACTGCCTCTGAGATTGAAAATGGTCACTTCCTGCTTGCAGTAGCACAGAAATACCCTGCTCAGCAGCTGGCTTTTAAGGACTAAAAAACCTCTGATTAAAGAGAGAAAGCAAAGAACAGTAACATTTCTATCTGCCACAACTTTGTCTACTGCTGCCACTCTAGTGCCTTAAATATCACAGTTTCAAATCACTGTAAACTCTTGATTCATATTACTACTCAAGTAAAACTAAATCCACCCAGTTTCAGTTCCAACTCCACCCTTTTATCAACACCAAGGGGCAAGTGGAAACACGTGTTTTTAAATACAAAGAAACAAATGGAAAAACATTTAACCAACTAGTAAAGGAACAATATTAATGCACAGATTAATGAGTGAAGACATTTGGTATACAATGCAAGATATAAAGGCAATAGAACATACACAGATATTATCCAGACACTCAAAGAAGCGGATGTAGAATCTTCAAGGGAAACACAAAAGAATCTCTCTAGAGAATGGATTTCAGCTGTGTTAAAATCCTTAGCGAGCAATCTGACTGCAGCCATAGACTCAATTTTAAAATAAACTCACAGCATGCTTTTTATTATACTGTATCTGTAATGGTAATGTGGATGTCTTCTCAGTTTATTCAATTGCTTTGATTCCAGGAAGAGCAAGCCGGATTTCCAAAGCAGAGAACAGCCTTGAACACATAATGCAATTGCAGCCACTGAGTTATAGTACCTTTAGGTATTCCAAACAAAATAAGTCCACGTGGACGTCTTAGCTAACAACCAGAATCGAGAATTTATATTAAACATCATATATGTGAGTGTGCTCAGTCACTAAGTCCTTTGTAACCCC
This sequence comes from Madoqua kirkii, assembly GCA_006408675.1. Classification (NCBI taxonomy): domain Eukaryota; kingdom Metazoa; phylum Chordata; class Mammalia; order Artiodactyla; family Bovidae; genus Madoqua; species Madoqua kirkii. The sequence goes on along the minus strand of SJYC01029018.1, from coordinate 6,665 downwards.
ATGGACTGCAACCCACAAGGCTCCTCTGTCCATGAGATTTCCCAGGCTAGTATACTGGAGTAGGCTGCCACTTTCTTCTCCAGCAGATCTTCCTGACCCAGGGATGGAACCCACATCTTCTGCACTGGCAGGCAGGTTATTTACCACTGAGCCACCAGGGAAGCCACAACACCATATATAGAATCTTATAATTCATCTCATGACCAAATCGGAACAACTTCAAAATTATGTTCCCAAACTTCAGTACTATTTGCAAAGACCACAACAGAAACTCAATAGTATCTAGAGGAAAGAGGATGAATGGAGAACATTCTGGCTTCAGTCTCATTGACTGTCAGCCAACGCTAGTTTTTCAGAAAATTCTTAGCCTGTGAACTTGACTCCAGAAATCTCTCCTTTACAGATTAATGTTTGTACTCCTCCATTTATAATTTTGGGGAAGAAAGTCTATAATGTATGCCTCATCACTTTTCAGAAACAGCCCCTTCAGTTAGAATGCTTTAGAAATCTACAGCTGTAGCAGTCTTACTCACCAGTTACTCACAAGGTCGTATCTTTTTTTTCTTCTTTTTCTCCCATGGAGTTTATTAAAACCTCCTGGTTTCCAGCTTTGATAATTCCAAGTTGAACAAAGGCTCTTTATCATGGTAGAGCACACTTACTCCCATGCAAGCGGGCACCGGCAGTGTCCCTTTCCAGCAGGGGTCTCTGCAGGTCAGAAACTAGACACCTGAGGAAGAGTCCTCATGTTTGCAGTATTAACCAATCCAGAGTTTCCTTGTGTTCTGAGTAATAAACCAACCCAGAGCCAACGCGATACAGCATATGGGTGGGGCCTCTTGCCAGGTGAATCCACCTCAATATAACTGCAGTCACTTTATTTATTTGTTTGTTTGTTTGTTTTGGCCACATCCTGCAGGCATGCAGGATCTTAGTTCTCCAGCCAGGGATGGAACCTGTGCCCCCTGCATTGGGAGAGTGGAGTCTTAACCACTGGACAGTCAGTGAAGTCCCTGCAGGCTCCCCCCATTTTTATCCCTAGTCCCAAGTACAGAATGGAATTCGGGGCAGCCCATCAAGGCCCTGCCTCTCTAGGCTTCCACTGACAATTTAAATCCAAAACCGGCTTAGTGTTCAGAGGTCCCTGCGGAAGCTGGGTACCTCACCATCTCAAAGCAGCAAATATCATTTCTGTCCAATCATGCTAAACAGGCTGGAAGGTTCTCTTTTCCTCTAATCGCTTTGCCTCAGCCCCAGCTGTAGCTCCAGCTGCAGTCCTTTTGTGATGAGGCTCTTACGCCCATGCCTTTGCTCCCTTGCCTGCACGTGGAGATCAGAAACGCACGGTTTGATTGGGTCCTTGCCTCCACTGTGCCTCTTCACTAAGAACCCTATGGCCCACTGTCCCCCAGTGAGGCTCTCTGGCTCAGCCAGGCCCATTCTCACAGCACTCATGTGGGCCTTCTGCAGTCTGACCACAGCCACGTACTTTTGTAATAGGCACTTCCATATAGTCAATCGCCAAGGTCAGAAGACCATGTGACTGGTTTGAAGCCTCTTGCCCAGGCCACAGCAGTTAAAAGCAAACAACCCAACTGTAACACTCCCCCTTGCCTAATAGAAGCCTCGGCAAACTGTCAAGGTCACAGCAGCCTGGCTTACCAAAAGTCTTTCCAGGGTGTATTTTGATTCCCCCTATTTCAAGCCTTTGATTTTTGGTTTTCACCATTCTGGTCTGTGCACCCAATGCTGGGGTCTCCACGAGGTCCCCATAAATATCACACCTCTTTCTTGCTTGGGTTCTAAACAAAGTGAGAAATAAAACCAAGGAATGATGAAGGGGGTTGGGAAAACAGCTATGACTTTTATTACTAATAAAGGCAAAAATGGAGAAAGTAGCTTTGTAGGAGTGCCACATAGTTTTCCTTTGTTGAAATCTAGTTTAGAGAGGTTTATCCATCTGGGTGGAGTTTCCTAGGTGGCTCAGTGGTAGTGAATTCACCTACAATGTGGGAGATGCCAATTCAGTCCCTGGGTCAGAAAGATCTCCTGGAGAAGGAAATGGCAACCCACTCCAGTATTCTTGCCTGCAGAATTTCATGGACAGGGGAGCTTGGCAGGCTACAGTCCATGGGGGTCGCAAAGAGTTATTATACATGACTTAGTGACTAAACAACAATCCATCTAGGTAGGGGAGGGCTGGTTTCCTCTGCCTTCAAGCATAAGCGGTGTTTTCTTCCCACATTTATCAATCATATACGTTATTCCATCTCTCTAGAGGCAGAATGAGTAAAGGAGATCAGAAAGAGTAGAATCTGTTTGGAGAAAATTCATTCTCACGAAAACTAGAGAAGTGGGAGAAGGAGGTGCCCTTGTAACACTCACTGCAATGCACTAAAACCGCTGGGACTGGTGCGACTCTCCCCGCTGATGATGAAGTCTCCCAGGGCAGGGTCCCTGTTTGATTGACTCTTGGATCTCCAGCGTCCAGCACTATGCCTGGCATTTCAGTATTTGTTTATGCCTCACCCACCTTTGAAAAGCAAGCCACAAAAACAAGTGAAATTAAAGGAAAATGGGAATAAGACAATCCGATAGACCTACAGAAAGTAGAGCATATAAAAATGGATGACCTCCAAAATGGAATTATTTGCAGCTTCTGATACATGGCTCAAGAAGAAAATGGCTACACGCTTGCTACTCAGTGTGATCAACTGGTATCACCTAGAAGCTGGTAGGTTCAATCTTCTTCAGTATCTAAAAGAGAGTAGCTGAAAATATTGAGAAAACAATACTAGTACTACCTTGGTGTGTCCCCACAAATATATGACATAAAATAAGAATGAGAGGTGAACAGTGCAAAAGTGAGAAAGAAATATGGGGAAGAAGAGAGAGAGAGAGACAGAGAGAGAGAGGAAGAGAGACTCAGTGGGAAACAGGGCTCAATCCTGCAGGATTCTGTATCATGCCCTAAAGAGTTTGGACTCCATCCAGAGGACAAGAGATGTGTTTGTTATTGCTGAGTACAGTCAGCCACCAGAAATTCCTCTCCCATAAATTAATGGAGCTGGATTTTGTGTTCTCTGTGTAAAACCATATAATTTATCTCTAAATCAGGGCACAGTAGTGTTAAGGTTATTTCATGACAAGTAACAACCTGAACTGTCTGCAGCAAACCAAGACTTAACGGTGTTTTCAAAGCCCCCCGTCCCTTGATGGTCTGACCTCTTTTCTGTTGACCACCCCTATCTCTGTACCACACTACCCAGGAGCCCACATTCCACTTAGCACAGTGAAGTAGTGAGAGTCAGTCTAAAGTGTTATTCAAATAATTTCTTTCATTTCATAATTCCTTGGATGCATATTATAAGTCCATAAAATTCAACAGCCCATAAAAATAGACAGCTTGATTTTATAAAACTCTCTTTTACTACAACTGCTCAGTATTAACCACCGCCCCTCTTCACTTTCATTCCATAAAAGTTTGAGTGTTCTTTAAAGCAAATTTAATGAATGGATTTGTTTTAAGAATTTTTGGGAACATGAAGATACCTGGGAATAACAAAATAAACAAAAAGAAATTATATCTCTATAAGTGTTATTTGCAGGTTGAGGTTGTTCTATCTTGATTCATCATTAAAAAAAATTTTTTTTCTCACTTTGATTTTATCCACTGAAGCCAGAGGCTAAGACCAGTAGCATGAACCCCTAGGATCAGATATGAGTGGGACTTTTAAAAATTAATTTAATATTGGTGACTTCAAAAATGAATTTCAAATCATAATTGAATTTTATTACATGTAAATAATAAACACATTGTAGGACTTTCTATAAATACTTTGTCAATTGGTTGTGGAAAAATTCTCCCAAAGCAGTGCCTCATGATGTAGAAACAACTAAAATGAAGATATGAACTGTATAAAGTGTATGAATAATGCATACAAAATACAAAGTACAAAACTATAATGTAAATGGTATATTTATAGAGACAGGCAAGAAATAACAATGATGAGATTTTGGATAATTTTTATTTCCCTCTCTTAATTTCAGTTTGTTAAAAATTACCTAATCAGCAGAGAATTCTTTTTCTTTTGAGAAGCTGGGACTTCTCAAAGTTTAATATGCTTATAAATCAACTACTGATCTTTTTAAAATTCAGAACCTGATTTACTAGTTTGGAGGGGACCTGGGACTCTGCATTTCTAAAAAGAACCCACGTGATGCCAGTGTCACCAATCCAAGGACCCCACTTTAGGGTTAGAATACTTGCCAATCAGGAGACGTGGCTTCAGTCCCTGGGTTAGGAAGATCCCCTGGAGTAGGAAATGGCAACCAGCTCCAGTATTCTTGTCTGGAAAATTCCATGGACAGTGGAGCCTGGCGGGCTACAGTCCATGGAGTTACAGAGTCAGACATGAGTTAGCAGCTAAAAAACAACAACTTTAGGGTTAAGGGCATAGAACTCTAGCTCTCCAATGTGGCTGTACCTCAAAATCATTTGGAGAGTTTTTTAAAACACACCTCTGTGGGTCCCACTACCAGAGGTTTCAATTTAATTAGTCTGGGCTAGGTCTCAGGATTTTTAAAACTCCTCAGGTGATACTAATGTGCTTCCAATTTTGAGAAGCGCTGACACAGAAGTTTGGGTCCCAAAAGGTCTGCTCATATTTTTATACAGAAAGCATATGTTTTGTAGGTAATTCTCACATAATTTTGATGCTCTTTGCAATGGTAAGACATTAGCCTTTGCAGTACTGACATAAAGATGCGCGTGTTTCTCCCACAGTGATCGATTGTGATTTCTCCAGAAATAGGAAAGCAACATCAACATTCACAGCTGTGGGTTGAAAATGGCTCTTTTGGAGTAAAGTCTATGAGTTATTGGATTTGATTGGATGCTGAACTCACTACACGAAAGGTCTGTGTTGTCAAAGAAGACATGTGCTTCACAGATAGGAAAAGTCCTTTCTATATTTCTTATTTAATATTCCACTTTTATTCATCTTGGAGTCAGGAGTCAGGAAATGTTATTTCCTTTAGTAACTGTGCTTCTGACCTCAGGCAAGCCACTTAATCTTTCTGTGGATCATATAGGAAATGAAACAGTCTCACAGTGCCACAGTCCTCACTCTGCCATCCACTCTTTGTGCCCTTAGGGACTGTAGCCCGCCAAGCTCCTATGTCCATGGAACTTACCAGGCAAGCATACTGGAGTGGGGTGCCATTTCCTACCCCAGGGGACCTTTCTTTCCAATTCAGGAATTGAACCTGCACCTCCTGTGTCTCCTGCACTGGCAGGCGGATTCTGTAAGGTTGTGATCAAATCGTCCGCCAAATGGTCCCACCTCCCTTTCAAGTCTCAAGATTTAAGTTTCTCCCCTTTTCCACCTCGCCTTTTCCCAATCTCCATTATCTCTATCCATGTCCTCAACACTGTCATCCTCTCAAAATCTCTCCTGTAGAGCAGTTATTTTCAAACTTTAGTATATATCCAAAGAACCAGTATGGCTTATTGGAGTGCAGGTTCTGAGCCTCATCCCCTGCACGTGCGCTACCTTAAGTGTGGAGCAGGGCCTGAGAGCTAACATGTCTAAGTTCCCAGGTAATGATGACAATGACAGTGTTGGTGATCCAGCCCACAGTTTGCAAACTACTGCTCAGTGCATTCACAAAAGCAAAATTAGAATGCTATCGGCAATGGTGCCCCACTCCAGTGCTCTTGCTGGAAAATCCCATGGAAGGAGGAGGCTAGTAGGCTGCAGTCCATGGGGTCACTAAGAGTCGGACACAACTGAGCGACTTCCCTTTCACTTTTCACTTTCATGTATTGGAGAAGGAAATGGCAACCCACTCCAGTATTCTTGCCTGGAGAATCCCAGGGATGGGGGAGCCTGGTTGGCTGCTATCTATGGGGTCGCCCAGAGACAGACATGACTGAAGCAACTTAGCAGCAGCAGCAACTCCAAAAGTGCACTGCCTATGGGATATTAAGGAGTTTTTACGTGTGTCTTTTTAGAAAACTCTGCCTGACCTACCTTATAGATCAATGCGCTTGGAGGAAAATGTCATTGCTTTCCATTCCTGCAATGTGGTACCAACTGTAAGAAAAGAGTATAAGATCAGCTCCTTTATGCCAAATAAAAACAGTCTGAAAAGAAGCACCATTCCCCTCAGTTTGATGAACTAACTTATCAGGCTTGAGCTGCTGCTGCTGCTAAGTCGCTTCAGTCACATCCGACTCTGTGCGACCCCATAGACGGCAGCCCACCAGGCTCCCCCATCCCTGGGATTCTCCAGGCAAAAGCAGTGGAGTGGGTTGAGCTGGGAAAAGCATAAACAATCAAGGTAACATACAAACAAAATCAAATCAAGATCACTACAGGTTAACTTAAAGAACACCTTTTCAGAACTTTTAGTCATAAATTTCTTCCAGAAAATGAGAAATGTTATCTAAGTTCTGATGCCTTTCTCCTTGATGTGTATTTTTCAGAACATCCGGATACCAGTTACCTGACTCTAAAGCTTTCTTAGTGAGACCATTGGGATAAAATTTTTCCTCTCTAAATTTTACCTTTTTCCATTTGGAGTAAAAAGACAGGGGAAACTTATTGTTGTTGTTCAGCTGTCCAATCGTGTCTGACTCTTTGCAACCCCCTGGACTGCAG
>SJYC01029017.1:0-26803 GCA_006408675.1 Madoqua kirkii | reverse complement strand
GCAGCTAAAAAACAACAACTTTAGGGTTAAGGGCATAGAACTCTAGCTCTCCAATGTGGCTGTACCTCAAAATCATTTGGAGAGTTTTTTAAAACACACCTCTGTGGGTCCCACTACCAGAGGTTTCAATTTAATTAGTCTGGGCTAGGTCTCAGGATTTTTAAAACTCCTCAGGTGATACTAATGTGCTTCCAATTTTGAGAAGCGCTGACACAGAAGTTTGGGTCCCAAAAGGTCTGCTCATATTTTTATACAGAAAGCATATGTTTTGTAGGTAATTCTCACATAATTTTGATGCTCTTTGCAATGGTAAGACATTAGCCTTTGCAGTACTGACATAAAGATGCGCGTGTTTCTCCCACAGTGATCGATTGTGATTTCTCCAGAAATAGGAAAGCAACATCAACATTCACAGCTGTGGGTTGAAAATGGCTCTTTTGGAGTAAAGTCTATGAGTTATTGGATTTGATTGGATGCTGAACTCACTACACGAAAGGTCTGTGTTGTCAAAGAAGACATGTGCTTCACAGATAGGAAAAGTCCTTTCTATATTTCTTATTTAATATTCCACTTTTATTCATCTTGGAGTCAGGAGTCAGGAAATGTTATTTCCTTTAGTAACTGTGCTTCTGACCTCAGGCAAGCCACTTAATCTTTCTGTGGATCATATAGGAAATGAAACAGTCTCACAGTGCCACAGTCCTCACTCTGCCATCCACTCTTTGTGCCCTTAGGGACTGTAGCCCGCCAAGCTCCTATGTCCATGGAACTTACCAGGCAAGCATACTGGAGTGGGGTGCCATTTCCTACCCCAGGGGACCTTTCTTTCCAATTCAGGAATTGAACCTGCACCTCCTGTGTCTCCTGCACTGGCAGGCGGATTCTGTAAGGTTGTGATCAAATCGTCCGCCAAATGGTCCCACCTCCCTTTCAAGTCTCAAGATTTAAGTTTCTCCCCTTTTCCACCTCGCCTTTTCCCAATCTCCATTATCTCTATCCATGTCCTCAACACTGTCATCCTCTCAAAATCTCTCCTGTAGAGCAGTTATTTTCAAACTTTAGTATATATCCAAAGAACCAGTATGGCTTATTGGAGTGCAGGTTCTGAGCCTCATCCCCTGCACGTGCGCTACCTTAAGTGTGGAGCAGGGCCTGAGAGCTAACATGTCTAAGTTCCCAGGTAATGATGACAATGACAGTGTTGGTGATCCAGCCCACAGTTTGCAAACTACTGCTCAGTGCATTCACAAAAGCAAAATTAGAATGCTATCGGCAATGGTGCCCCACTCCAGTGCTCTTGCTGGAAAATCCCATGGAAGGAGGAGGCTAGTAGGCTGCAGTCCATGGGGTCACTAAGAGTCGGACACAACTGAGCGACTTCCCTTTCACTTTTCACTTTCATGTATTGGAGAAGGAAATGGCAACCCACTCCAGTATTCTTGCCTGGAGAATCCCAGGGATGGGGGAGCCTGGTTGGCTGCTATCTATGGGGTCGCCCAGAGACAGACATGACTGAAGCAACTTAGCAGCAGCAGCAACTCCAAAAGTGCACTGCCTATGGGATATTAAGGAGTTTTTACGTGTGTCTTTTTAGAAAACTCTGCCTGACCTACCTTATAGATCAATGCGCTTGGAGGAAAATGTCATTGCTTTCCATTCCTGCAATGTGGTACCAACTGTAAGAAAAGAGTATAAGATCAGCTCCTTTATGCCAAAAAAAAACAGTCTGAAAAGAAGCACCATTCCCCTCAGTTTGATGAACTAACTTATCAGGCTTGAGCTGCTGCTGCTGCTAAGTCGCTTCAGTCACATCCGACTCTGTGCGACCCCATAGACGGCAGCCCACCAGGCTCCCCCATCCCTGGGATTCTCCAGGCAAAAGCAGTGGAGTGGGTTGAGCTGGGAAAAGCATAAACAATCAAGGTAACATACAAACAAAATCAAATCAAGATCACTACAGGTTAACTTAAAGAACACCTTTTCAGAACTTTTAGTCATAAATTTCTTCCAGAAAATGAGAAATGTTATCTAAGTTCTGATGCCTTTCTCCTTGATGTGTATTTTTCAGAACATCCGGGTACCAGTTACCTGACTCTAAAGCTTTCTTAGTGAGACCATTGGGATAAAATTTTTCCTCTCTAAATTTTACCTTTTTCCATTTGGAGTAAAAAGACAGGGGAAACTTATTGTTGTTGTTCAGCTGTCCAATCGTGTCTGACTCTTTGCAACCCCCTGGACTGCAGCATGCCACACCTCCCTGTCCTTTACCATCTCCCAAAGTCTGCCCAAGTTCATGTCCATTGCATCCGTGATGGTAAATGCATTATCTCAGTTTCCTTCATGACACCCATTATTGAGAGGAAATCTGAACTACCAATAAGTCCACCCTTCCTGTATACAACCATTCCTTTGTGTTGACCCACAGAACAGAAGATATTCACAAACAATTCACACAGCTGCATACATAAAATTTACACAGATAAGTATATGAGATGAAAACACACATACACCTGCATGTTCGCATACATACTGTCCTTCTAAAAAATTCTTTGAGTGTTGGAAAAACAATAACCAAGTGTCTTGCTTCTATTTGCTCTAGCAGATAGAGATGACCAAGTGTCTTTTGCATATTTAAAGGCTTCCCGGGAATTCATGGGACATATGAGGTCACACTGATGGTGCTGAGTCAGCATCAATCTGACAGCTGCTGCTTGATTTGTGTAGAAACTCCCTCCATGCCATGCTTGGTATTCTCCAAACATATTTAAGATCAATATTATTAATATTCCTCATTAGGCCACTGTAATTGACAGTTTTCTTTCATAGAAAATTATTTTGAAATAGCATGAAATCCTCAAAATGGTTTAGATGAAAGAAGAATAAGGTAGTGTGGAAATGGCTGGGTCTTTTTATTACTGTTATTTTTAAAAAGAGGATATTAAAATGTTCACCCTGAAGCTTTATCAAATGTTTTGGAGATTCTTTGTACCTCTGTTCAATAGTTATAAATTTGAGGACTCCATGCTGCTTCTACCATGGGCATTTTTTTCAGCAACTTTATATGAAGAAGAGGGATTTCTGAGTTCCGTTGTCATGGTAACCCTATACTCAGGTTGAAAAGCTTTATTGAATGTTTTGGGTATTTCTCCATCACAGCCTTCATTTAATAGATTTTGATGTTCAAATGTTTAAATATACTATTTCATCTCTGCTAGGGTTGTCTGGCTTTTAATATGTCTATATGCATGTATATTGTTTAAATGGTTAGGTACTAGAGGAAAGAAATATGCTATGATTTTTCTTTCTCTTCCTCTATCCCTGTTGGTACCCAAGAATTTTCACTTGTGAAAAGCAAAGATGTACAGATAGAATCTCAGATATAGAAAACACTGATGTCCTCTTATTTGGATCTCAAAACAGGACCATGATGTGTTTCTGAAAAGGCCATAATGTTTCCAGCTTTGTTTTTCATTTGAAAGGATGGAGGTGCTACAAAGGCAAGGGGCAATAGAGGTCAGAGGGGACAGACAAATGAAGTGGGAAAAATCACAGGGTATCCAAACGGTAATCCCAACCATTTGTCCTTTTGACAAAGACTATTTGTTGTCACTTCTCATTTCTAGAAACACTTTTCTAGAAAATACATGAGTCCTTTCAAGGGTGAACGAGAGTCTCAAGGTAAACAGGACTTCACTGTTACACATGTTAGGGTGATACTAGATCAGGTAAAGGATTTAGTATGCTTCTGTGCATTGTTATGTCTTTAGAGGTCAAATAGTGGTCCTCAAATATTTTGACCGGGAACCCTGGGGAGTGGGAAACCCTCCAGGAATCACTGCTTTCTAATATATTTCTCAAAGGTTTCTTCTGTTCCCAACATGAGCAGAAGATAAAAGATTCCTGGGTCAGTCAGTAAAGTAACCTTAAGTCACGTCTTGCCCTACTGCATAACTGCAGAAAACGGTGGAAGAGACAGGTTTACTCAAAAACAAGGTCAGAGGTCATGTGAGGAAAAGGATAATCACCTTGACAATAGGCTCTCCATCTACTAGCTAATCACCTCTACACAAAAGTACCCTCAAGAAACTGAAAGCTGAAAGCCTTCAAGGGACACTCTGGAAAGAATAGGAGAGGTGGGGTAGATTGTACCCTGAAATTCTGACATAAGAATTATCCTTTGGAACTGAACTCATTAATTAGAGGGCAGGACACACATCAGGCTGAACTTTGAAGGTATCCCTCCTATGAATGCTGCTGTTTTCCCTGATCACTTATCTTAATCTGTGATTTAAACCTTTTATTATCCAGTACAGTAGCTACAGGAGCCTAGAGGATAATTTTCAATCAAATACAATTTTCTTAGAAAATTTTGGATAAAAAAATACTTAGTTATTTGGGCAGATGATTACATCTTTTGGACTATGATTGACGGAAATAATATTTTTATTGGAGTGCAAAACAATTAGAAATCATTGCCTGCATCATTAACATACAGTACTTTGGCCTTCTCATTCTGTATTGAAACACCCTAATAACAAGTCTATTATGATGATAATGAGTATTATTTATTACTTAACACATCCAACCCTACATTAGATGTTCTCTGCCCAGCAGGGCAATTTCGTAAATACAATTTCAAATAAAAAACATAAACAGAGGTGTTGATGGTTTACATCTGAGAAAACAACTAGCATTTTTATTTACATCATCATCTGTTAGTGATCAGGAGTTATTCTTCCTGATTTCATCTTCCAGCTCTCAGCCATCTTCCTCTCTGATACATGACATGCCTCAAGGAGTGAGAAGGAAAGCTGCTGAAGGAAGAAGCAGAAAAGATGCTGTCTGTCTGATAGGGTCTATTTCATCCGACAACACTATGGATTTGTTAAAGGGAAAAGGGATCTCACAGTTAACAGAACCCATTCCACAACTCAACTGTTTGTTCTGGATGCTTCAGTGTCTAAAAATCTGCCTGAATAAATTATCAGACTCTTACCTTCAATGGCCCAGTTTTTCCAAAGTTCATTAGTCCAGTCTGAAGAGTATATGCACTCAGTACCACCTTCTCCAGTCTCCCCACTAACTTAACACAGTAAGTTAAGTACGGCAACTGCAGGGGTTCAAGCCTACCCAAGCCAGATCCCCTTTCCCAGGCAGCAAAGTCATCCCCCAGCAGTATTTGTCCTTCTATGACTGGTCTATTTCACTTCAGATACAGTTCTCCAGGTTCATCCATGTTGTCACATATGGTGGGATTTCCTTTTCTTTTCTCAAAGAGTAAATAATATTCCATTGTGTATACATACCATATTTTCTGTATCCATTAATCTACAGATGGACATGACTACTGTGAATAATGCTGCAATTACTATGGTAGTACTCATATCTCTTCAAAACCTGATTTCAATTCTTTAGGATAAATTCTTAGATGTGGATTGCTGGATTGTATGGTGGTTACCTTTTTTTATTTGTTTAAAACTACATTTTTATTTTTTGCACTTTAATTTCAAAACACAATCCCTGATAGCTTAGTTGGAAAAGAATCTGCCTGCAATTCAGAAGACCACAGTTAGATTTCTGAGTCAGAAAGATCCCTGGAGAAGGGATAGGCTACCCATCTCAGTATTCTTGGGCTTCCCTTGTGGTTCAGCTGGTAAAGAATCCACCTGCAATGTGGGAGACCTGGGTTCTATCCCTGGGTTGGGAAGATCCCCTGGAGAAGGGAAAGGCTACCCACTCCAGTATTCTGGCCTGGAGAATTCCATGGATTGTATAGTCCATGCGATCACAAAGTCAGACACAACTGAGCAATTTTCACTTCACACCACAATGCACAGTATTTAAACCTAATATCAAACGTAGGAAGCAATAGTACTTGAGGTCCTTGTATCCACCTTAGACAGAAAGATGGAGAAATAAAACCACTAGACATCAGCAGAGGGAATGAGGGGGGACAGGACCACACAGGTGCTGCCAGGGACGAGTGAGGATGCTATGTAGAGGGGACAAAGTCTGCAAGGAGAATCTCCTAAACTCCTTCATCCTTGTGATGGGCACCCTCATCCACCTCAAGGGCTGGGGTCAGGGATCTTATCAGAAACAGCAGCACCTGATTTCTACCATAGTTTCTCATAGACATGTAAGTCCAGAATCATAGTTAGCATGGAGGCTCTGAGATAGAATTGGTGTTTGTAACTCTTACTTACTGAGCCCTTTCTGTGGCTCTGTGGCAGGTGCATTACCTATATAGCTCTTTTAATTCTCACAACCTTTAAGTTGTGAGACTACCAATGTCACAAAGGAGGAAACTGAGGCTTAAGTTAGTTAATACTAGACCACAAAGTAAAGGATGAAAGACAAGAAATAACAGGGAGGAGGAAATAAAATTCTAACCACAAGACTTTCTAGAAATTTCTATTTAAAGATTCTGAAAATTAAATAATTTATTCAACTTGTGTATGATTGATTGCTTTGCATTTAGAAATATTTTCTTTCCTTTTACTATTGACTTCTTGGAATCTAATAACCATGATTCATCCTGAGAATTATTTCAGAATCATTCCCACATTTATCTGCCACCCCATATCCTCTGTCTTCCTCCCTACCCAGTAAAACTCTCTTATAAGCCACATAAACTTCCTCTCTTTTATATAAAACAGCTGTCCACCCATCAACAATCTTTACTGGGGACAGAGCAGAATACTTGACACTCTAGCAGATTTTACAGCTACTGAAATATGATGAATCAAATAACAATTTTACCCAGAAACATGGACTGAAATACCAAGTCTATTCAAAAACAGAGGGAAAGGAAAAGTATTCAACTTTTCTCTGTAGATTTTTTTCATAGAACCTAATTTATGAACTTATAATTGACTAGTGAGCATCATGCTTTAATTATGATTTTGAAAAGGCCTTAGCAGTAGACTAGCTCTGACAGCCTGTGACATGGTGTGGGCTTAAGAGAATAGGTATTTATACAGGTGGTGTCAATCACCCAGTGCATGTCATTTCAACTGCCTGTCCCAATCAGGACCAGCATCCAAGAGTACAGCAATTAGAATGAGGAGATGAAAAGCTCTGGGGACATTATGATGGAAGTCAATGGCAAAGGAACCCAAAGAGATGGCACAAAATGTCACCTTCATGCAGACACTGTTTTAATACTGATAAGGCAAACTGCAGTCCTTTAAAATGGGGCCACATAACTCATTGAAATGGAGAAGGAATAACTAATTTAATGAAATCAAAAGGTTCACATATCTCCCAAGGAAATTAGGGATTCAGCTCTAGAGTCCACTGTCATACATGACAATAACCTCTAAACCAAGAATTTAACTGCTCAGTGTGATATGTGTGCCACTATTTGATCTTATAAGAGCCACTGGACACTGAAGAGAGAGAATCACAACCCATTAGTATATTCACCAAAGTCATTAATTAGGTTTATGGCTGTCCTGTTATGGTCAGCATTTAGTGAAGAGAGGAATGAAGAACAGGGTCATAGATGAAAAGCATTATATTTAGAGTCAGAAGGTTTCAATCACACATTGATTCCATTTATTTTAGCTTTGAAAACTTAAACAAGATTCTAAACTTCAGTTTTTTTTATCATAAAGTGTGACAATAACAGAACCATTGTGCAATTTACTCGTTGCAAGGCATGTGTAAACTATGAAAAGAGAAGTAATACATAGAATCAACATTACTAAAAACTATTCATTATCTATTGCTATGTAACAAATTATTTTAAAATCTAGCAGCTGGAACAGCAAACATTTCTTATCTCACACTTTCTAGGGATCAGAAATCCGGGAGTGGCCTCATTGAAAGTCTCTGGCTCAGGGACTCTCAAGGAGGCTGCAGTCAAGGTATTAACCACAGTCTGCTCAGGGCTCCGGAGAAGGCGATGGCACCCCACTCCAGTACTCTTGCCTGGAAGATCCCATGGATGGAGGAGCCTGGAAGGCTGCAGTCCATGGGGTTGCTGAGGGTCGGACACGACTGAGTGACTTCGGTTTTACTTTTCACTTTCACTTTTCACTTTCATGCATTGTAGAGGGAAATGGCAACCCACTCCAGTGTTCTTGCCTGGAGAATTCCAGGGATGGGGGAGCCTGGTGGGCTGCCGTCTGTGGGGTCGCACAGAGTTGGACACGACTGAAGTGACTTAGCAGCAGCAGCAGCTCAAGGCTCAACTAGGACAGGATCTGTTTCCAAGCTCACTCATGTGGAAGTTGGCAGAAGATCCACTTCCACCCGCACTCATGTGCTATTTGCAGGCCTCAGAAGACTTGTTTTCATATTCATTTACATGGGCCTTCCTCCAGGGCTGCCTTACTAACATGAATAGCAATTAGGTTCTCCCAGGATGAGGTACCCAAGAGAAAGCAAGAAAGAATGCCTGAGGGAAAACTACAATCTTTTTTTATAATCTAATTTCAGAAGGAGCTTCCCATCATTTTGGCTGCATACTTTTGTTAGAAGCAAGTCATTCAGTCCAGCCTACACTCAAGACAGATTACACAAGTATGTGGATGCCAGGAAGTAGACCGTTGGGGCCATCTCAGAGGCTGTTTACTATAAAAACTATTCAACAACTATAGAGATTTGGCTGAGCCTCACAGTCAATTCAGCCAAGGAGTAGCTGAAAGCAAAACAACTATAACTTTTTAGGTTCTTTCCATGATTTTGACTCTACTTGAGATGCGTAACTCATTCAGTTGTTTTGTCTATACATATTCACTCTGTGTTAAGCAACAAAAGTTTTTAAAGCTCACATATGGTCTTCTTTTACCAGTCTTTGAAATGTAGGCAGCTGTCTATTTATAAACTACTTTCCAAAGTCTAAGGGTTAATTATCCATTTCACAGAGTACCAATGACTAAGCTTGTCAATCTGCTGCAAGGCTTTACATTTTTCTTCACTTTATCCTTCCCTAAACTAAACTATATTGGAGAAGGAAATGGAAACCCACTCCAGTGTTCTTGCCTGGAGAATCCCAGGGACAGAGGAGCCTGGTGGGCTGCCATCTATGGGGTTGCACAGAGCCGGACATGACTGAAGCAGCTTAGCAGCAGCAGCAGCAGCAGCAGCAGGCTAAACTATAATTTGCATTCAAAAAGTAAGCAGCAAAGCAAGTGGTTTAAATTCTGAGCCTCTACCTCTGTCAGTTTATCCACAGAAGCTTTCTTCATGATCCAACCTGTGATTGGCAACTGGAAAAAAATTGATACTCACCTGTTCAGGGAAGAGGCTAATCAGCTAGGCTCATACCTACAGTGTCTCCTTATAAAATGCCTGGCTGAAAAGTTGAGCTTTAACTGTAGTATACTATGAGTTGAGAAAATTAAAAACAATCATCCAACTCAACTTAATTTTACAAAGAGGAAAACTGAGGCACCAAGAATACAACTAAGTGCAAATGCTAGAAATGAAAACTATGACACAGAAATGAAAAAAATTCACTCAGCAGACTTCAGAGAAGACTGGAAATCTTAAGAGACGGGCTCAGTGGACATCAATACATTTCAACAGAAATTACATGAAATAAAAAATAAAGTGACAAAGAATGGGAAAATAAACACTACATCTGAGAGCAGGAAGGCAATATCTAATGCTCTAGACTCATGCTTAGGTGTTATAGTCCCCAAAGAAGAAGAGAAAGAGAATAAAGCAGAAGAACTATCTGAATGGCTGAGAATTTCCAAAATTGTCAAAAAAAATCAAAACTACAGGACAAATATGTCATGAACCCCAAGCAGCATAAATAAGCTACAACTAAAATCACACACAATCATGTATTAGCCAAAATGCTAAAACCAAAAATAAAGAGGAAAACATAAAGCTAAAATGGACATAGGCATACTCTGTAGAGAATGGCAACAATAAACTATAAACAAGGTGAAAAGACAACCCTCAGAATGGAAGAAAGTAATAGCAAATGAACAACTGACAAAGGATTAATTTCCAAAATATACAAGCAGCTCATACAACTCAATACTAGAAAAACAAACAACCCAATCAAAAAGTGGGAAAAAGACCTAAACAGACATTTCTCCAAGGAAGATATACAGATAGCTAACAAACACATGCAAAGATGCTCAGTATCACTCATTATTAGAGGAAATGCAAATCAGAACTATAATGAGATATCACCTCTCACCCATCAGAATAGTTAGTGATAGTTCAGTCACTTAGTCATGTCCAGTTCTTTCCAACCCCATGGACTGGCAGTATGCCAGGCTTCCTTGTCCATTACCAACTCCCAGAGCTTGTTCAAACTCATATCCATGGAGTCAGTGATGCCATCCAACCATCTCATCCTCTGTCCTCTGTCTCATCAAAATGGCCATCATCAAAGAGTCTGCAAGCAATAAATGCTGGAGAGGGTGTGGAGAAAAGGGAAACTTCTTGTACTGTTGGTGAGAATGTAAGTTGATAAAGCTACTATGGAAGACTGTATGGAGATTCCTTTAAAAAGTAGGAATAAAACCACCATATGACCCAGGATTCCCACTTCCAGGCATATAACCTGAGGAAACCAAAATTGAAAAAGACACATGTACCCCAATGTTCATGGAAGCAACCTAGATGTCCATCGACAGATGAATGGATAAAGAAGCTGTGGTACATATATACAATGGAATATTACTCCACCATAAAAAGGAACACATTTGAGTCAGTTCTAAGAAAGTAGATGAATCTTGAGCCTATTATACACAGTGAAGTAAATCAGAAAGAGAAAGATAAGTATTATATACTAACATATATAAATGGAATCTAGAAAGATGGTACTGAAGAATTTATTTGTGGGGCAGCAATGGAGAAACAGTCATAGAGAACAGACCTATGGACACAGGGAAGGAGAGGGTGAGACGTATGGAGAAAGTAACATGGAAATTTACATTACCATATGTAAATCAGATAGCCAACAGGAATTTTCTGTATGTTTCAGGGAACTCAAACAGGGGTACTTTCTTTAAACTGAGGATAGTTGTAAGAAGTAATGTAAAAATATCACATAGTACAGAGATCTGTAAAGTACATGGAAAAAACAACAAGCCCATGGTCATGTTCAGGTTCAGTGGTCTCCCCCTGTCGCCAGAAGATGCTTTGCACCTTACCCCTTTCCTGAGTACCTCTCTGCCTTTCTCTGTCTAACTCCTTGCCAGGGCCCAGTATAAACGCTATTGAGGTGGAATTTTCTGGACTTCTGAGATTACTCAGTGAGCTCTCCTGTGACCTTTCCTTTCTAGGTGGCATGAGACAGATGAGGAAAAGCCAGGAAAAGGCTGCTCTAGGGACTGGCAATTAAACACCAGCAAAATCCCCCAAAATGCCTGAAGTGGTTGTCTCCGGAGAAGGGACTTTGCCAGGAGGCAGTTGTCCAGGGCTCCTTTCTGTCTTAAACCTTCTA
The DNA here is from genome assembly GCA_006408675.1 of Madoqua kirkii. NCBI lineage: Eukaryota > Metazoa > Chordata > Mammalia > Artiodactyla > Bovidae > Madoqua > Madoqua kirkii. Next base: position 15,384 of record SJYC01029017.1, on the reverse strand, counting down.
CAGCTAGTTAGCTCTGTCAGTGCTGTGTGCAGATAACAGGATACAGCCTAATTGCTGTCTCTTATACACATCTTGTCTGACATTCAAACTTTCCAGTTTGACTTTCATATCATGTTATTCTCTAGGCTAAAAAGAGCAGTAAAATAATATCAGGCCTATGGAAATAAATATGGAAATTTATTTGTGGAAAATGTCTAGAATTTAGATGGATGAATTCTATAACAAGGTGCTGTTGTTTGTATTAAAATAAATTTTGAGCAGGATTCAGAAATTTCAACTTGGTATCATAGTTCAGTTAACACATTTTTAAAATTACCTTTAAAAAAATGTGTATATATCATACCCAGAATTTCTTAAGGAAATCTTCTCAAAGAGGTCTAACTTACCCAGACTGAGCACAGAAAAATGTATCACATTCACCAAAGTCCTAGGCAGATAGTTAAATGTCTGACAGGTTTTTAACAGGGGGATTATAAGAAAAAAAATTAAATTTGTGAATAACTAAAATCACATGTTGTAATGGGACATTCTGGAGAAGGGAATGGCAACCCACTCGAGTATTCTTGTCTGGAGAATTCCATGGACAGAGGATCCTGGCAGGCTCTGGTCCATGGGGTCACAAGGCGTCAGACAAAACTGAGCAACTAACACTTGCACAAGGGGAAGGCAACACTTTACTGCAGAGTTAATAAACAGCACATGTAAGCATGGTTGGTGTATTAAAATTCTCCAGCTCTCTGCTTAATCCTTAAGGGTGAGATTCACATGTTGTTTCCCATGCGTTACTCTTCCAAAGTAGGTGGCAGACACTCCTCTCCATCATTTTTAGGTCTGATCATGCAGCTTTCTTTGGCTTGGAATGTGGGCAGCCATGATGCATGCCATATCCAAAGCAGCTTCAAGTGGCCTTGCTTTTGTGTGTCCAGGCCATGAGAACAATTACAATACAGTCCAGACAGAAACCATACTGTTATCATGGTAGATTCAAGAATGAGAAGGTATATAAAACAGACATGATCAAGACCAAATGGGATTACAGCCAATCTGCAGACTTGGCAACAAAAAATAAATATTTACTGTTTTAAGTCACTGAAATGTAGAGACTATGAGTTACCACGACAGTGATTTAATTTTGTGTGTATGTTTACATACATACTTCCTCATGTAAAGTCTATTAATACTGAGAGAATTTTCATTCTCTCCCTATGAAAGTGGAGAAGGCAATGGCAGCCCACTCCAGTACTTTTGCCTGGAAAATTCCATGGATGGAGGAGCCTGGTGGGCTGCAGTCCATGGGGTCATTAAGAGTCAGACACGACTGAGTGACTTCACTTTCACTTTTCACTTTCCTGCACTGGAGAAGGAAATGGCAACCCACTCCAGTGTTCCTGCCTGGAGAATCCCAGGGGTGGCGGAGCCTGGTGGGCTGCCGTCTATGGGGTCGCACAGAATCGGACACGACTGAAGCAACAGCAGCAGCAACAGCAGCAGCAGCAGCAGCAGCAGCAGCAGCTCTATGAAACTAGCTCACATTTAAATATCAGGAAGCAAAGGCTTAATAGCACATTCCATAACTGAAATCTATTCTTAATTGTAACTAATTTAGGAAGTCCCCTATGCTTCTGATAAACTTTGTAAAATTTCAGGTAGTGCTGCTCAGGGTACCTCTCTGTGTGTTTCTCTACCTTTACATTCATTTTTTGCTCTGAATGTTCTATGAAGTATTTCTGAGTATTTGTGAGTAAACATAATCCTGCTTTTGTATTGTGACATTAAATCCTCTTGAAAACATGTCTCACAAACTTCTTATTAAAACTGTTCATTCTTGTTTTAAAAATAAATTATTTTACTTCTTCCTATTTAATATTGCTTAAGTAGTATAACAGACTTTTCATCAACGCACTGGGCTTCCCCAGTGGCTCAGATAGAAAAGAATTTTCCTGCACTGCAGGAGACCTGGGTTTGATGCCTGGGTAGGGAAGATCCCCTGGAGAAGGGAATGGTAACCCACTGCAGTATTCTTGCCTGGAAAATCCCATGGACAGAGGAGACTGGTGGGCTACAGCCCATAGGGTCACAAAGGGCTGGACCCAACTCAGTGACTAACACTATGTCACTTAGTATCCCTTGACACCAAGTTTTCAGCCAGATAGCTTCCTATCTCATATTTCTATATGGAAAATAAAGTGGGAAAATACTCATCATATCAAGTGGGAATATCATTGCCTTCATGTTTTTGTTAATTTCTGTCCCTGTGACTTAGATGCATAGATACTTGCTCCATTTCACCCAGGGACATGAGACGCCTTGCAACTTCAAAGTTCTCCATACAGAGGTTCTGTACCACAGAGCCACACTCAGACCAATAATCAGTTTGCCTGAACTGATGAGAACTACACACAACCAAATATCAGATCTATGTTAGTGGAAGTGTTTATAAGTACATGAATCAGGCAAGGCATCAATAGCATCTATCTTTCCTTTTCTCTTATATTTCTCTTTACTCCTTTGTGGTGATTTGGGGTTTAGTCACTAAGCTGTGTCTGACTCTTTGCAACCCCATGGACTGTAGCCCACAGCTCCCCTCTCCATGGGATTCTCCAGGCAAGAATACTGGAGTGGGTAGCCATCTTCTTCTCCAGGGGTTCTTCCTGACCCAGGGATCAAATCTGGATCTCCTGCATTGCAGGCAGTCTCTTGGATTGCAAGTAGATTCTTTACCGACCGCGCCACCAAGGAAGCCACTCCTTTGAGGCAAAGAATATTTAGAAGCCTTTTCAAAAAGGCTGAATGTTTTAAACAATGAGAATTCCATTCAATGTTGTCATAAAATTTTTTTAAGAAAAAATAATAAGGTTTCACCATTGGATGATGTTTACCTAGCAGAATGACTATTTGACAAATCATGTAGTCAACCAGCCTAATTGTGAATCACAGAGCGTGTGTGCTGGCTCCTCAAGTATCTGGCAGAGTGTGGCCTTTTTAAAATTCATGACATCATACTCTGGTGCTTCGAGTTTGGCTCAACATGAGAAATCTCCTTCTTTGGATGAATTAATGGGAATATTGGCTCTATGGGAAAAATAATCCCTCCAAATCTTTTTATGAGGAAATTACTATCTCAGATATAATTTTCAATTCCCTAAAGGAAATAATAACTCGATAGAGAAACTAAAATGCTTCCCCAAATTTGTTAAAACTAGTTCAATAGTTGGCTTTGTCATATTAAGCACTACAATGAAAAGAATTTTCATTGTCACAGATAATTTATGAACCGATGCACACCAAAGAATGAGTATTGAGGAGTATTAAGGAAGTTCATAATTTTAAATGTATATTTCATTCATTTGGGTTGGGGAAAAGCTTATTTTTAAAACTAGAAAAATAATGAAAGAGCCTTTCAACTTTACTTATCTAAAGGTATAGTATTATGGTGCTGGGAAATTTCCCATATCATATACATTTGTTCACTATTGACAATTATAATATCACATATCACAGAGTTCTTTCCTTGTTCCGTCCATTTGACCTATATACATCTCTATTCACAAGGTGAAGGTTAACAACATCACTCCCACAAGTAGAGCAGCTCAACTTACTTTTTCTACATTTTCATCACTCTTCCTCAAATTTGTCCCAGGGTTGGGAGTAGGGGGAAGGAAATGCTTGCAATTTGTGTTCACTATATACTAAACTCATAATATGTTATCCCATTCTTTATTACAACAAAACAAGCACTTTCTTCTGTCTTTCAGAGGAAGTATAATTTTTCACATGAAAAGTAAATACTTCACTTCAAAATGTTGAATAAAAATGTCCTTAAAAAATTCTTGCTGGTTAAATTTAGACTGCTAAACAAAGTCCAGTCTAAGAATATTCTCTGGCTCCATGCCCATAGCATTTTCATTTGATTGTAAATTGGACATATTTTCATTCAGTTTAGAATCTTGCTACTCAGTAAATCTTTCTCCCTTAAGAGGCTCAATGGGCTCTGGTTAACATAGAGGCACCAGCATTAACTCCCCGACTTTTGAGGACACTTGTCTCATTTCTAGTCAGTGATGCACCACCATCCTTGCCCTTTCTACCTAGAACATTTTCTAAGAATAACTGTGACTAGAAAGGATAATATTTCTTTTTATAATAATTCAATCTTACTGAGGTATGGTTTGCACACAGAAAAATATGCCCAAATCAATGCTTGAGTGAATTTGACAAAATATAAGTTCAGTTCAATTGCTCAGTCATGTTCGATTCTGTGCAACCCCATGGACTAAAGCATGCCAGGCTACCCTATCCATCACCACCTCCTGGAATCTGCTCAAACTCATGTCCATTGAGTCGGTGATGCCATCCAACAATCTCATCCTCTATCATCCTATGTTGTCATAAAATTTTTTTAAGAAAAAATAATAAGGTTTCACCATTGGATGATGTTTACCTAGCAGAATGACTATTTGACAAATCATGTAGTCAACCAGCCTAATTGTGAATCACAGAGCGTGTGTGCTGGCTCCTCAAGTATCTGGCAGAGTGTGGCCTTTTTAAAATTCATGACATCATACTCTGGTGCTTCGAGTTTGGCTCAACATGAGAAATCTCCTTCTTTGGATGAATTAATGGGAATATTGGCTCTATGGGAAAAATAATCCCTCCAAATCTTTTTATGAGGAAATTACTATCTCAGATATAATTTTCAATTCCCTAAAGGAAATAATAACTCGATAGAGAAACTAAAATGCTTCCCCAAATTTGTTAAAACTAGTTCAATAGTTGGCTTTGTCATATTAAGCACTACAATGAAAAGAATTTTCATTGTCACAGATAATTTATGAACCGATGCACACCAAAGAATGAGTATCGAGGAGTATTAAGGAAGTTCATAATTTTAAATGTATATTTCATTCATTTGGGTTGGGAGAAAAGCTTATTTTTAAAACTAGAAAAATAATGAAAGAGCCTTTCAACTTTACTTATCTAAAGGTATAGTATTATGGTGCTGGGAAATTTCCCATATCATATACATTTGTTCACTATTGACAATTATAATATCACATATCACAGAGTTCTTTCCTTGTTCCGTCCATTTGACCTACATACATCTCTATTCACAAGGTGAAGGTTAACAACATCACTCCCACAAGTAGAGCAGCTCAACTTACTTTTTCTACATTTTCATCACTCTTCCTCAAATTTGTCCCAGGGTTGGGAGTAGGGGGAAGGAAATGCTTGCAATTTGTGTTCACTATATACTAAACTCATAATATGTTATCCCATTCTTTATTACAACAAAACAAGCACTTTCTTCTGTCTTTCAGAGGAAGTATAATTTTTCACATGAAAAGTAAATACTTCACTTCAAAATGTTGAATAAAAATGTCCTTAAAAAATTCTTGCTGGTTAAATTTAGACTGCTAAACAAAGTCCAGTCTAAGAATATTCTCTGGCTCCATGCCCATAGCATTTTCATTTGATTGTAAATTGGACATATTTTCATTCAGTTTAGAATCTTGCTACTCAGTAAATCTTTCTCCCTTAAGAGGCTCAATGGGCTCTGGTTAACATAGAGGCACCAGCATTAACTCCCCGACTTTTGAGGACACTTGTCTCATTTCTAGTCAGTGATGCACCACCATCCTTGCCCTTTCTACCTAGAACATTTTCTAAGAATAACTGTGACTAGAAAGGATAATATTTCTTTTTATAATAATTCAATCTTACTGAGGTATGGTTTGCACACAGAAAAATATGCCCAAATCAATGCTTGAGTGAATTTGACAAAATATAAGTTCAGTTCAATTGCTCAGTCATGTTCGATTCTGTGCAACCCCATGGACTAAAGCATGCCAGGCTACCCTATCCATCACCACCTCCTGGAATCTGCTCAAACTCATGTCCATTGAGTCGGTGATGCCATCCAACAATCTCATCCTCTATCATCCCCTTCTCCTCCCACCTTCAATCTTTCCCAGCATCAGGGTCTTTTCCAATGAGTCACTTCTTTGCATCAGGTGGCCAAACTATTGGACTTTCAGCTTTACCATCAGTCCTCCCAATGAATATTCAGGACTGATTTCCTTTAGGATTGATCAGTTGGATCTCCCTGCAGTACAAGTGACTCTCAAGAGTCTTCTCCAGCACCACAGTTCAAAAGCATCAAATTCTTTGGTGCTCAGGTTTCTTTATCATCCAGCTCTCACATCCATACATGACTACTGGAAAAACCATAGCTTTGACAAGACAGACCTTTATCAGCAAAGTGATGTTTCTGTTTTTTAATATGCTGTTGAGGGTGGTCATAGCTTTCCTTCCAAGGAGCAAGTGTCTTTTCATTTCACAGCTGAAGTCACCATCTGCAGTAATTTTGGAGCCCCCAAAATAGTCTGTCACTGTTTCCCCATCTACTTCCCATGAAGTAATGGGACCAGATGCCACGATCTTAGTTTTCTGAATGTTGAGTTTTAAGCAAATATTTTCACTCTCCTCTTTCACTTTCATCAAGACGCTCTTTAGTTCTTCTTCACTTTCTGCCATAAGGGTGATATCATCTGCATATCTGAGGTTATTGATATTTCTCCTGGCAATCTTGATTCCAGCTTGTGCTTCATCCAGCCCAGCATTTTGCATGATGTACTCTGCATACAAAGTAAATAAGCAGGGTGACAATACACAGCCTTGATGTAGTCCTTTCCTGATTTGGAACAAGTCTGTTACTCCATGTCCAGTTATAACTGTGGCTTCTTGACCTGTGTACAGATTTCTCAGGAGGCAGGTCAGGTGGTCTGCTATTCCCATCTCTTTAAGGAATGTCCATAGTTTGTTGTGATCCACACAATTAACAGGAAAGGTAATGACACCCCACTCCAGTACTCTTGCCTGGAAAATCCCACGGATGGAGGAGCCTGGTGGGCTGCAGTCCATGGAGTCGCGAAGAGTCAGACACAGCTGAGTGACTTCACTTTCACTTTTCACTTTCATGCACTGGAGAAGGAAATGGTAACCCACTCCAGTGTTCTTGTCTGGAGAATCTCAGGGATGGAGGAGCCTGCTGGGCTGCAGAGAGTCAGACATGACTGAAGTGACTTAGCAGTAGCAGCAGCACATAATCAAAGGCTTTGACAAAGTATTTTGACAAAATATAGTCATAATTAAATATTAGAACATTTCTAATTAAATAATTAGATATATGACAAAATTAGATATATGACATATATAGATATAGATATATAAATAATTAGATATATGACAAAATATAGTCATAATTAAAATAATAGAACATTTCTAGTACCCACCCAAAGTTTTCTTCTACCACTCTATGTCAGTATTCTTCATACTAGTCACCTACAATAAATGAGCTTATTTACAAGACCAGAAATAGAGTCACAAATATGGAAAGCAAATTTATGGTTATAAGGGGAAAGTGTATGGGAGAGGAATAAATTTGGGAGATTGGGACTGACATATTCATACTCCTATATGTAAATAGTTGTTCTGGACATGGAAAACTAGACTGGTTCCAAATCAGGAAAGGAGTACATCAAGGCTGTATATTGTCACCCTGCTTATTTAACTTCTATACAGCATACATCATGAGAAATGCTGGGCTGGGTGAAGCACAAGCTGGAATCAAGATTACCAGGAGAAATATCAATAACCTTGGAAACGCAGCTTACACCACCCTTATGGCAGAAAGTGAAGAAGAACTAAAGAGCCTCTTGATGAAAGTGAAAGAGGAGAGTGAAACAGTTGGCTTAAAACTCAACATTCAGAAAAGTAAGATCATGGCATCTGGTCCCATCACTTCATGGCACAGAGATAGGGAAACAATGGAAACAGTGGCAGACTTTACTTTTGGGGGCTCCAAATTTACTGCAGATGGTGACTGCAGCCAAGAAATGAAAAGATGCTTGCTCCTTGGAAGAAAAGCTATGACAAACCTAGACAGCATATTAAAGAGCAGAGACATTACTTGACCAACAAAAGTCTATCTAGTCAAAGCTATGGTTTTGCCAGCAGTCATGTATAGATGTGAGAGTTGGACTACAAAGAAGCACTGAAGAATCAATGCTTTTGCACTGTGGTGGTGAAGACTCTTGAGAGTCCCATGGACTGAAAGGAGACCCAACCAGTCAATCCTAAAGGAAATCAGTCCTGAATATTCATTCGAAGGAATGTAGCTGAAGCTGAAACTCCAATAGTTTGGTCACCTGATGCGAAGAACCAACTCACTGAAAAAGACCCTGATGCTGGCAAAGATTAAAGATGGGAGGAGGTGACAACAGAGGAAGAGATTGTTGGATGGCATCACCAAAGCAACAGATGTGAGTCTGAGTAAGCTCTGGGAGTTGGTGATGGACAGGGAAGCCTGGCATGCTGCCGTCCATAGGGTCACAGAGTCAGACATGACTGAGCAACTGAACTGAACGGATATATATAATAGATAACTAATAAGAACCTGCTGCATAGCACAAGAACTCTATTCAGTGTTCTCTAATGATCCATACCAGATAAGAATCTAAAAAAAATAAATATATGTATATGTACAATTGATTCACTTTGCTGTAGGTCAGAAACTAATACAACACTGCAAATAAACTATACATCAATAGAAATTTATTTAGAAATTAAAAATTAAAGAGTTATTGATCTGCTTTATGTAGACAAGGATATGTACAATCCGCCCTCTGTTTACATGACTTCTTTCATTTAGCATAAAACCTGTGAGATTCATCCATAATGTTAGATATATTGGTTGTCTATTTTTTTAATTCCAAGTAGCATCATATTGTTTGAATATATAACAATTTTTTACCTACTCATGTGTGGATGAACATTTGGGGTGTTTCTAGTTTGGGACTATTATTAATATATTAGTCTTTGTGTGTATATATATTTTCATTTTTCTTGGATTCACATTTTATAAAATTTATCTGAGTATTTTATGTTTTAATGTTATGGTAGATGGTGCTATTTTTCTAGTTGTTCATCACCAGTATACAGAAATCCAATTAAATTTTTTATGACTCCATTTTGTGATATTTGTAAATTCACTTGTTCTAGCAGCCTTTTGGTTAATTTCTTAGGAATTCTACCCAAAGAATTAGATCATCTGTGAAGAGGGATAGTTTACTCCTTCTTTCCAGTCATTATGCCTTTTTATTTTTCTTCCATCGTTGCACCAGCTAGGACTTTCATTACAATGTTTAATGAATTGTAAGAATAAAAGTCCTTGTCTTATTTTCAGTATTAGGGAAAGAACCTTCAGTGGTTTATCATTAAGCATGATCCCAGTTGTAGATTTCCATGAATGTTGTTTATTTGGTTGAGGAATTTCCCTTTTATTTCCAGGTGTTAACTGTTGAATTTTATCAAATGCTTTTCCTATACCTATTAAGATCATTATATAAACTTAGGAAATCAATCCCGAATATTCCTTGAAAGGACTGTTGCTAAAACTTAAGCTCCAATACTTTGGCCACCTGATGCAAAGAACTGACTCACTGGGAAAGACCCTGATACCAGGAAAGATTGAAGGCAAAAGGAGAAGTGGGAGGTGGGTGCAGAGGATGAGATGGTTATATAGAATCACCCCAACTCAAAGGACATGAATTTGAACAAACTCTGTGAGATAGTGAAGGACAAGGGAGCCTGGCATGCTACAGTCCATGGGGTCACAGTCAGATGACTTAGCAACTGAACAATAACAACTGATTGTTACTGTTTTTAAAAACATTAATCCAATTGCTTCCATCAGTTATCCTTATGTGTGCGTGCTTAGTGTGTGTGCTCAATGACTGACTCTTTGAGACCCCATGGACTGTAGCCCACCAGGCTCCTCTGTCCATGGGGATTCCCCAGGCAAGAATACTGGAGTGAGTTGTCATGCCCTCCTCCAAGGGATCTTCGCAGTCCAGGGATGGAACCCAGGTCTCCTGCACTGCAGGTGGATTCTTTACTGTCTGAGCCACCAGGGAAGCCCGATTATCATTATACATCATACTGAAGTCTTGCTGGGAAAAATATCACTTGCTCACGATGTTTTCTCCTTCTTATACATTACATGATTCAACCTGGTAATATTCTGTTAAGGATTTTTGCACCTATATCATAGGCAGGATGGCAGCAACATTTTTGCAATTATAAAGTACAAGAGATTTTCAGAGATATTCATTCTGACATTATTAAACTTTGAAACCAAGACCAACAACTGTCTACCTCTGGAATGTTTTTTAAAACAAAATTAAATCCCTGTTTGTATAAGCCAAAAGCAGTTAAAAGCATCCCTATCTGATTTAAATGCAATGTGGGGAATGGCATATTTTACAACTACTCAAGAACATAGGAGAATTTCACTTCAACATTTTTTGCATTATTTTTTTAAATTGTATTGAGTTCAGGTATATATTATGGTGATTTGATATTTTTATATGCTATTAATAAACAGTAATTATAGCAGTAGTGCTTCATCAATTGTCTTATTTTATTTCCACATAAATTTACCTCATAGAAGGAGTACACTTCTATTCTTATTTTACAGAAAGTGAAACTGAAATTCATAGAAAGTAAGTCATCTGCACAATATCATCCAGTTTTTAAAGCTTAACACTAGATTTTGAACCTACTTTTTTGTAAACGGAAGTTTAGTTGATTTACAATGTTGTGATAATATCTGCTGTACAGCAAAGTGATTCAATTATACATGTATGCATGTTATTTTTTAATATTCTTTTCCATCATGGCTTATCATAGGATACTGAATATACTTCTGTGTGCTATACAGTGGAATGTTGTTATTTATCCACACAATATACGATAGCTTACGTCTGCTGACTCCAACATCCCACTTCATTCCTCCCCAAAACCTTTGTCCCTTGGCAACTGCAAGTCTGTTCCCTGTGTCCATGAATCTGTTTCTGTTTCATATATGGGTTCATCTGTGTCATATTTTAGATTCCACATTAAATGCAATCATTTGGTATATGTCTTTTTGACTTACTTCACTCAGTATGATAATCTCTTGTTGCATCTGTGTTGCTGCAAATGGCAATGTTTCATTGTTTTCTATGGCAGAGTAGTAGTTCACTGAAACTTCTTTTATCTAACTAGAAAGTTCATGCACTTAACCATGGTATTTCTAAAATTAAAAGACATTTCTTGAACATTTTGTCAAGTATCTTGGAATTCATACTTGGAATTCCATGGTCCACCTATTTACACATAGTATTCTAGAAAGGCATGGAATTTTGACCAATGGAAGACCTAGTACTGGGCAGTGAGAGCATAAGGACAGCCTGGGAGTTCCAAAGAGGAGTATTCAATGGTAGTAAAGGTAGTCAAGGAAGTCAAGTCGAGATCTTATTCTTTTTATGCCTCATTTATAATCAGATAGCAAAGGGAGGCATACAAAAACTGGAAAATAAAAACTATGGTATGGTATCTTGAGCCTTCTGGAAGGGCATTACTAACACAAAATAATTTTAAAGCTTGTATCAAGTTTCTGATAATATTCTTGCTCAGAAACAAGTATAAATATAACATCTGTTGACTTTTTGCTATACAATATTTTCAAAACTTTAAAGGACACTAAATTGCTATTGAATCCCAAGAAGGGAAAATATAGCTCTCAAACATAACTAGGGCTGTAGTGCTTCAGGGAAGAATTTTGTCAAGTTGAAACACTCAGACTTACTGTGATTACATAAATACCAAAACTAGAAATAAGAATGAATTTGAAAAAAAAGTTTAAAGGATGAAACCAAGTTTGACTGAAACATTAGAAATATGACATAAAAGTGACACCTGCAGACTGGGAAAGAATGTTTAACAGGAAGAAATAAGCCTTCACTTGGACCTCAATTTTTTCAAGAAGTCTAAATACACTTATTGACATTTCTGAAGATGCAGTCATGTAGCAAACCTGTTTAAACTGATAAAACAGAGCCCAGGGTTTTGTACACAATCAGAAAAAGAGACAAGTGCATCCTCCAATTAATTGGCAGAGCCTGCTTCAATACTGATTAGGTCTCCCGCACAGTGAGACGGGAAGGGGGGAAAAAAAAAAAAAACCTCCTGGTGACCAAATACTAGAAAATGAAAATGAAGTGAAGCAGGAAATTTAGAGAGATTGTTTTGTAGCTTATAAAACTACAGTTCAGAAACATTTTGAAAGTGTGTCTCTTGCCAGTATTCTACACTTTAAAATAGAAAGAAATGAGCTTTAACTGTTACTTTATTACATGTGACAAAAACTTAACTGTTACTTTATTACATGTGACAAAAACTTACATTTGAGAAAGTACCTTCAGAGACATTATCCCATTTGACTTTTGTAACCATCAGTGAGGTGAAAAGTATGATTACCACTGGACAGATGAGGAAACTAAACTCAGGTAAGAAAACAAAAGAATGAAATTACTTGTTTTTCAGTTCAGTTCAGTTACTCATTTGTGTCTGACTCTTTACGACCCCATGGACTGCAGCACACCAGGCTTCACTGTCCATCACCAACTCCCAGAGCCTACTCAAACTCACATCCATCGCGTCAGTGAGCCATCCAACCATTTCATCTTCTGCCGTCCCTTTCTCCTCCCGCCTTCAATCTTTTCCAGCATTAGGGTCTTTCCAATGAGTCGGTTCTTTGCATTAGGTAGCCAAAGTATTGGAGTTTCAGCTTCAGCATCAGTCTTTCCAATGAATATTCAGGACTGATTTCCTTTAGAGTTGACTGGTTTCATCTCCTTGGAGTCAAAGGGAATCTCAACAGTCTTCCCCAACATCACAGTTCAAAAGCATCAATTCTTCAGCGCTCAGCATTTTTTATAGCCCAACTCTCACATCCATAAATGACTACTGGAAAAAAGACATAGCTTTGACTAGACAGACCTTTGTTGGTCAAGTAATGTCTCTGCTTTTTAATATACTGTCTAGTTTGGTCATAACTTTTTTTTTTCCCAAGGAGCAAGCATCTTTTAATTTCATCATGAGAGTTACCATTTGCCATGACTTTGAAGCCCAAAAAACTAAAGTCTGTCAGTGATTCCATTGTTTCCCCATCTATTTGCCATGAAGTGATGGGACAGGATGCCATGATCTTAGTTTTCTGAATGTGGAGTTTTAAGCCAACTTTTTCACTCTCCTCTTTCACTTTCATCAAGAGGCTCTTTACTTCTTTACTTTCTGCCATAAGGGTTGTATCATCTGTGTTTCTGAAGTTATTGCTATTTCTCCCGGCAATCTTGATTGCAGCTTGTGCTTCATCCAGCCCAGCATTTCACATGATGTACTCTGCACAGAATTCAGCCTCGATGTACTCCTTTCTCGATTTGGAACCAGTCTGCTGTTCCATGTCCAGTTCTAACTGTTGCTTCTTGACCTGCATACAGATTTCTTAAGAGGCACCTAAGGTAGTCTGGTATTCAAATCTCTTTCAGAATGTGCCACAGTTTATTGTGATCCACACAATCAAAGGCTTTGGCATAGTCCATAAAGCAAAAGTAGATGTTTTTCTGGAACTCTCTTGCTTTTTCAATGATCCAACAGATGTTGGCAATTTGATCTCTGCTTCCTCTGCCTTTTCTAAATCCAGCGTGAACATCTGGAAATTCATGATTCACATACTGTTGAAGCCTGACTTGGAGAATGTTGAGCATTACTTTGCTAGCATGTAAGATGAGTACAATTGTGCAGTAGTTTGAACACTCTTTGGCATTGCCTTTCTTTGGGATTGGAATGAAAACTGACCTTTTCCAGTCCTGTGGCCACTGCTGAGTTTTCCAAACTGGTTGGCATATTGAGTGCAGCACTTTAGGAGAAGCATCTTTTAGGATTTGAAATAGCTCAACTGGAATTCCATCACCTCCCGTAGCTTTGTTCGTAGTGATGCTTCCTAAGGCCCACTTGACTTCACATTCCAGGATGTCTGGCTCTAGATGAGTGATCACACCATCGTGGTTATCTGGGTCATGAAGATCTTTTTTGTATAGTTCTTTTGTGTATTCTAGTTATCTTGTCTTAATATCTTCTGCTTCTATTATGTCCCTACCATTTCTATCCTTTATCATGCTCATCCTTACATGAAGTGTTCTCTTGGTATCTCTAATTTCTTAAAGAGTTCTCCAGTCTTTCTCAGTCTATTGTTTTCCTCTACTTCTTTGCACTGAGCATTGAGGAAGGCTTTCTTATCTTGCCTTGCTATTCTTTGGAACTCTGCATTTAAATGGACATCTTTCCTTTTCTCCTTTGCCTTTAGCTTCTCCTTTTCTCAGCTATTTGTAAGACCTCCTCAGACAACCATTTGGTCTTTTTCCATTTCTTTTTCTTGGGTATGGTCTCAATCACTGCTTTCTGTACAATGTCATCAACCTCCATCCACAGTTCTTTAGGCATTCTGTCTATCAGATTTAATCCCTTGAATCTATTTATTACTTCCACTGTATAATCATAAGGAATTTGATTTAGGTCATACTTGAATGGTCTAGTGGTTTCCCTACTTTCTTAAATTTAATTATATATTTGGCAATAAGGAGTACATGATCTGAGCCACAGTCAGTTCCCAGACTTGTTTTTGCTGACTGTATAGAGCTTTTCCATCTTTGGATGCAAAGAATATAATCGATCTGATTTCAGTATTGACCATCTGGTGATGTCCATGTGTAGAGTTTTCTCTTGTGTTTTTGGAAGAGGGTTTTTGCTACGACCAGTGCATTCTCTTGGTAAAACTCTGTTAGCCTTTGACCTGCTTTGTTTTGTACTCCAAGGCCAAATTTGCCTGTTAGTACAGAGAGCTCTAGACTTCCTACTTTTACATTCCAGTCCCCTATAATGACGAGGACATCTTTATGGGGTGTTAGTTCTGGAAGGTTTTGCAGGTCTTCATAGAGCCATTCGACTTCAGCTTCTTGTTCTTATGCTGCGACAAAGAGTCGGATGTGACTGAGCAAGTGCACACACACACACACACGCACGCACACACACACACACACACACACACACACACACGCTATAACAATAGCCACAAAAACAGAAAGACCACCATGTACTGACTATATCCCAGATGGCAGGAATTATTGTAAGCATTTTAAATAATCCGACTTAATCCTAATCAAAATTTTATAAGACACAAGTTATATAATTGGCCCCACATTATATGTGAGAAATATTGAGAATGAAATAGCTTAAATAATTTGTCCAAAATCACAAAGCTCATAAGTTAAAGACTGACAATTCAAGTTCTATAGCTGTTGAAATGTAAACCCTATGCATTTAAAAAATGGGTCTATTATATTATTCTTGGTTAAATTAATGACTTCCTTACTTCACTATGTTAAAATTATGTAACTGTATTTTACAAATACTTTATTTATATATATTACACATGGACTTATA